>PNEQ01083645.1:21229-58890 GCA_003012365.1 Medauroidea extradentata | reverse complement strand
CCTCCCCACCCTTCTACCAACTGTACGTGACACAGGTCCTGTCCGAAAGTTGGGGAAGGAAGGGAGAGACATGCTTTCGTACAGTTCAAATATTTCTTGTCTTTCTCGTCAGATGGAAGCACTTCACAGGGGACTTGTAGTCAACCTAACACATCGTTACATACATTTGATTTTATGTCTAAATTTCGTGAACTAGTTTGACAAACTGCAATATTATTGCTTATAAAATTCATTTAAATGCAACAGTATGATACGGTGTAGTATTTTTGTTTCAAATCGTTGGTTATAGTGTCTAAATTTGCTACTGAAATTACATAACAAAAAATTATGAAAAAATGCATTTACATTAGCATGTAAAATGCGTCAGTAAACTGTTTCAAACAACTGTTTTTAAAAACCGAATGTGACACGCGCTTTTTCGTACTTTAATCTAGCAAGTGAATGCAGTAATGAGTAAAAAATTTTATTCTGATTATTGCTGTAATGGCTGCAAAATTAGCACGCAAAGTTCATTTAAAAGTGTCAAAACATATATTAAAAATTTTTTTCTAAAAAAAATTTGTTTCTCCAATACTTGTCATTTATGTCTATTACAAAATAAATAATTTCAAGTTCATTTTAACATTATTTATTTAAGGAATAATCCCCCTTAAGAGTTATTTTTACTGTCCACTAATATATGAGTCGCTTAAAGTCAAAGTGGTGTAAGTCACTTATCATGCATTTTTATAAAACAATTATTCCAGTCGTTATTATTGTTTCTGACGGATGCAAAGTTACGTAATTTTGTACACACACAAAAGTTCTACCAAGGGGTATATTATACAATGCAATTTACTGTCACCTACTTATCAAACTTTCTCCCTATCTTAAAGTAGTTTAAGTGTTAAGGTTGAACACTTTGGATTTAATCGACTCATATGGTATTACAGAACGGTAATGCCTTTTACCTGTGTCTTCTCTACATCGATTTAGCATTCCCATGAAATTATAAACAACACATTAAATGAATATTTATTTTTATTTCAGACAGAAGGCTACGTGTTTACACACGGATAACTGATCGAGCGTCATGTTCACAAGATGATCTGAAAAATGCTGTGCATGCTGTTATAGAAGAAAAGATGAAAATTAGGGAAGCAGGGAGACATTTTAACATTCCTGAACGGACTTTACGTAGGCGGCTTATTTCTAGAAACTTTGAGAAACCAAAACTTGGCCCTTCATCGTGTCTAGGGTATGATGCAGAGACAAAATTAGTATCCCATATTAAAAAATTGCAATCCGCAGGTTTCGCTCCAAACAGAAATCCGTACAGAAACTCGCTTATGACCTAGCCATAAGTTGCGACCTTCCTCACAAATTCAATAATGAAAGGCAATTAGCAGGCTGAGATTGGTTTAAATCGTTTATGGAACGTAATGTTAACCTTTCTCTCAGGAAAGCAGAAGGTATTTCTGTTCTCAGGGCGCAGGGATTGAACAGAGATGAGGTTAATGAATATTTTGATTTACTCACTGCTACACTGCAAGAACATGGTCTCATGGGTAAACCAGGAAATGTATTCAATGTCGATGAGACAGGATTGCAACTTAATAATAAGCCCGATAAGGTAATAGCAGTTAAAGGCAACAAAGATGTCCGTGTTCTTACATCAGGGGAGAAAGGGGAAACGATCTCTGTCATTGCATGCGCAAATGTTGACGGTACTTTTTTACCACCATACTGTATTTTTAAAGGCGTGAACAAAAAACCAGAATATTCAGATGGTATGCCTCCAGGATCAGTCATTACCATGAGCAAAAAATCAGCTTATGTTACAAGTGACATATTCATGGACTGGTTGGAAAATCATTTCTTACCACGCAAACCTGCAGGGAAAACTCTGTTAATTTTAGATGGCCATGCTTCACACATGAACTGTTTCAAAATGTTGGAATTTTGTGTGCTAAATGACATAATTCTCTTATGCCTTCCAAGTCACACTACTCATTACCTCCAGCCTCTAGACCGCTCCTATTTTAAGCCATTGAAAACATACTTCTACCAGGCTTGTCAAAACTGGATGATTGCAAATGAGAACAGGAAAATTACACATTTGCAGTTTGGTGCTCTACTTTGTAATGCTTGGTCTCTTGCAGCAACCATAGCAAATGGTGTAGCTGGTTTTCGAGGGACTGGATTTTCCCATTGGACAGGTCCGCTATTCCAGATCACGTGTTTCATATTTCCGAAATGGTACCTAGTTGTTTCGCCTCAGTAAATGATCAGACCAACCAAGAAAGGGATGAAACAAGCCTTATTCAGCTCTCAGCTGATACGCCTCCTCAGTGTTCATCATTTGGCCCAAGTTCATCTGGCCGTAAGATAAGGTCCCTTCAAAATATGGTTGAAACATGTCATCAAAGACCAGAAAATCCAAACTTAACCCCTAATAAGGCCCTTAGTGCAATATCGCCAATACCAATGATGCCTGCAAGAAAAAACTCGAAGAGAAAGCAGTCTGCTGCAATTCTCACCGATCCCGAATTCATTGCAGGAAAAAAAGGTAGGGCTACAAATTCTGAATGCCAAACTGCGGGAAAGTGTAGGCTTAAACAGCCCACGTCCAACAAACCTAAGCCCAAAGAAAAACCAAAACTGAGAAAACGGAAAATTTCTTCGGCTTCTTCGGTGTCATCGGACAACAGTTCGTTTAGTGTAGCAAACAGTGGAGAGTCAGAATTTTCCGAAGAAAACGAGTGCATCGAGTGCTTAGAAGAGTATGAAAAAACAACATCAGCTGACTGGATCAAATGTGTTACTTGTTTACGGTGGTTGCATGAAACCTGCACCATTCATAACATGTGTTCAGTGTGTGGCAGAATGGAGAAGAGAAAGAACAGGGCAGCTAAAAAATTATAGCTAATGTTATTTTCCATAAGCCATCTCTCCCACCAAACTGCGGCATCACACCCACCTTGTGTGGGAGAGATGGCCCAGTGCAATGCTTTTTTTAATGTACTGTTATTGTATGACATTAATTTTCAAACATAGTTATTATATCATACATTGATATATCAAGCAGCTTATATTATTTTTAATGTATAAAACTTAAGTATTATTTAAATAACAACATATTATTTGGCTTTTGTAAAAGGTGCTGCATCTCTCCAGACTTTACCCTATATTAAGTCACAAAAAAGTAAAAAATGTCACAGGGACACGAAATCATAAGTCCACCTGGTTACCAGAGCAACCAGAAAGTCTGGGAAAATTTGCATAAGTCTAAGGGCATGACCAAATGGTTACCAAGATGTGTGATGCAACGGCTGGGAAATGTTGTATACATTGTGAAATTAGGTGAAGGTAGGTTCCGTAAAGTACATCAGTGCCAGTCGAGGGAATGTGTGTGTGTGTAGGAGCAGACACTGATGTAAATTTTCCCATGTCTCATCCACTGGGGCAGTTGGATCTAAATGGAACAGAATCATCAGATCTTGGAAGAGGCCAGATCTCTGACGAAGAGGAGGATGATTTTCGGGGTTTTGTCAATTCAGACAGTAGAACACCCAGAATCTCCAGGTATGGGTGTAGAGTCTGCTGCCCTGAATGCTTGTTGCCAACCTTGTCTCATCAAGGAAACCAACAAGGAGGTACCAGTTACATGTAGTAGAGTAGGAGTAGTCCGCGCAGTGAACTCGAGTTGTCTAATGTGCGGTTTTCAAATACTGATATAACAAAGAGTCATCAGTTAATCAGTTTGTAATTTTGTTGGTTTGTGTAATGTGGTTCAAAGGGTACTGTAAAAAAATTTGGTGGTTGTAGAACATGTTGGAATTGTTAGCACAGTAGAACCCCAATTTAACAAAATGCCATGGGAACCGAAAATGTTTACTCTAAATAAATGTTTCGTTAAATCCGACTTCACTCCCTCCCCCCAAAAAACACAAAAAAAAATTGAAATCCTCAGGCATGTTTCGTCCGAATTTAAGGTAATTTTAAAAAAGTATCTTGGCTCAAAACAATACCAAAACACATTTACTGTCAACAGATAAGACACAGCAAAAAAAAAAAAATCGGAGATAAAACTTCAAAAACTTCCAACGGAACGCTCGGCAAGCGTGCAAAATGTGAGTCAGGCTGCTCTTGCGCGCCATCAACAAATGAGAAGTGATGGCTAACATCACCCAGTCGTCAATATTTCTGTCTCTCTCCCGTCCACTCCATCAACAAAATTAAGGAAATTCCCATGAAAAATTAAAAAAAAAAAAAAAATGTATTTAATGAAAACTGAGTTAAAAGTTTGCGAGACAATGGTACAATAATTAAATACGCGCGGCAACTGCCATTGTAGGCAGCTTGTATGCAGCCGCACTCGTGAACCAAACTCGTTAGTCTGCTCGCTAAAAATACTTGGCACTCGAGCAGTTTTTTAGCATCGGAGAAACAAATTATTTACGTTTACGGTAGCAAATTCGTTGTAAAAAGTCTGTATAAATAATATTATGTACTTTTTTTAATAATCTCGCTTGTTTTATCACGGGACGCAAGTGTAAATCATCACGATGCACACCACTGCAGTCTATCGGTAATATAATCAATCAATAGAACACACGGTACTGCAGCGCATTCTAACGGAGACGCGAAGCACTATCTGTGAATTAGTTCTTGTACTGTCCACCGCTGCGCTGTGCAGACTGGGTACCTAGATGCTCGTTCACTCGCCAACCACCAGGATGAGGATCTACGCGCGTGCGCTTGTTAACACAGCAACGCTCGCTTGGCTGCGCCCGCGCATCCATATCTCAAAATCACGCCAGTGACCAAAGTTTTCAACGAATGTTAATGATTTTTTTTTTTTTGTTTTTCGATAGATGGTTTAAGCTTTTCTACTGAGAAATAAGTATATACGGTGGTCGGTGCTAGTATTTTTAAAGAACTTATTACAAGTAATCTTAGATTTTATCAGTCACTTAATTATTTAATAAATATTTTGTTATTTTTTCAAGGTTCCTAAAAAATCCTTTCGTTAAATCGCTGTTTTCGTTATTCCAGAGTTCGTTAAATCCGAGTTCTACTGTACTCAATTCAGTAGTCTGTGTGAATGTGTCAAATTATTATTTTTTAAATGGATGCTACCTAAGTATGAGAGAGAGAGGGGAAGGTAGTGTTGTGTTGGCACCTTGAAGTAGTGTATGTTCATTGATATCCTCTCTCGGATGGTGTATGCATGTGCGTGCGTGTGTGTGTGTGTGCGCATGTGTGTGCACGGCGATGTTGTGGCAGTCTTGCAAGCGGTTACACGTGATTATAGATTAAATAAATCTAGATGTGTGCAGAAAGAACTAAACGGAACACATTCGTGCTTCCTTTATTATGGATCTTTGCCACTTCGAACAAAATTAAATAAACACATCCACAGTTTAAGTTTGTTGTTGTACATTATCTTTGAATTGTTACTGTTTTCCGTTTGCAAGTAAACGTGATAGGATTATAATTGATGAATTTTATGATTTTTAGCGCAAGGTATCTTGTTACTACAGTCAATATTTTGTATTTTTTCCTCATAGGGCCCTTGTATACAGTTTTAACCTCTATGTGTTACATTTATTTTTACGTTAATTTGGAATACATTTGGAAGCAAGATCCGAAACTGGAGAAGCGAAATCATAGATCCATTTCATTTGTCAAGGAAACTTGAAATTTTAAATGCTATTGAAGCTGGAGATAAGAAAACAGAAGTTGCAAAGAGGTATGGGATCCCCTCTTCAACCTTGTCAACAATAATTTAAAACAAAAGCAAGCTGGAAAACACAGCCTTGCTTGGATCTGGCAAAAAGAAATTCCGGCCATGTCTACACCAAGAACTTGATAAAAAGATGTTTGATTTTGTTATGGAAGCACGTTCAGCCAAAATAACCATTTCTGGCCCGATTTTACAAGAGAAGGCTCGGTATGAATAATTAACGATGGGTTTTGATGACTTTCAAGCATCTAATGGATAACTACATCGATTTAAAAGCCGATGAAATCTAAGCACTCTAAAAGTAGGTGGCGAGGAATCCTCGGTTGATCCTGGAGTGGCAGAAGCCTGGACATCGCAACTGAGAGGCCTAACAGCTGGATGTGCACCGAACTACATATTTAATGCAGATGAGGCTGGTGTCTTCTTTAATCTTCTTCCTGACAGGACTTTGGCACTCAAAGGTGAAACATGCCATGGTGGCAAACAGAGTAAGGAGAGAATGACTATTTTGTTCTGCTCCAATGCTGATGGTTCTTAGAAGCTGCCACCATTAGTCATCGGAAAATTTGGCAAGCTTTGTTGTTTCAAGAACGAAAAACTGCCATGCCCATATAAATTCAAAAAGGCCTCGATGACTTCTTCATTGTTCTGTGAGTGGTTTCCTAACTTTGATGCTCGAATGGGTATCAAAAATAGGAAAGTTTTGTTGTTTATTGACAACTGTTCTGCCCACACAGTACAAGGAATGAAACTGAGAAACATAAAAGTAGTATTCCTTCCCCCAAACACCACCAGCAAGCTTCAACCAATGGATCAACGGAACATTTTCCAGACAAAACGGATTTACGGATGACAACGTGTGCAGTTTTTGCTGAGAAAAATGGAATGTGGTGACACTGTCAACTTGAAGTGGAACATTCTGCAGGCCATACAACACGTTTGCATGGCTTGGGACAGCATTGCAGCTACCTCCATTGCCAAGCAGATGAAGGCAGAATTGCTTCTCATTCCTCCATTGTGTCATCTTCTGGCAGATACCTGACTGGGTCGCCTTCATCCGGCAAAGTCGTGTAGATTTTTGCCATATTCCAGTTGATTTATGTCTGGAAAAAAATTAATTTAAGTGAATTATGTAGCAACTAAAAAGCAGAACCTACTAAGTATTGATAGCTTCACATCAAAAAGAGTGTTAAACAAATACTAAAGATAGGTGATATAACTAATCCAAAATCAGTGTCATCGAAAAAAACTGGAAATATGCAACTACAGTGCAGCAGTAACTGCTTCTGACATTGACACAGTACCTCAGCTAAAAGCAAGAGGTGGTGTTATTGAATAGTTTTAAGCTATATTCAAGATGTCGTTGAGTATGCACAGTACTCATTTCTAGTCCTGGGGAGGTCATTTGTATTCCATGACAAATTGAATTTATTGCATACAGCCATTATTTTAAAAATGTTTTTCCAGGATGTTAAAGAATTTTTAAGACATTTGCAGCTGTTTCGTGTAATAGTACTTATAGCTGTTAATTTGTAATATATGGTACCTGTATTTTTTTTGTAAAAATTTAAATACAGTATTATAATGAAAAGAGACTGTTTTTTTCATTATTAAGAAGGGTTAGTTAACTGGAAAACTTTTATTGAGGATTAAGTTTGGCTTTTTAAGATCATGCATTTTGAATATTTTATTTACTTTTATCTATGTGTACCCATTACTGGATAAAACTGAGATATGCGTTTTTATACAGTTGAACGTGCCTTCCAAAAAATGTGTAATAATTATGTTAATTGAGAAAGTTTACAATAAAACATCCGAGTTGAGACTCTTTAAATTAAATCTCACTTAACAAACATTTTTACTCCTACTTTGTTGCAAATTGTAATTATACCGCTTCTCCCTGCCTAAACACAATGAAGAGAGCTACTGCCCACAGCTCTATTGTATTATGTGTGCAGCAACGTATGGGATGCTTAGCGCCAAAGAGACCTTGAAGTCTCAGTAGTGCCATCGCCTTTTGTGTTTGGTTCGGACGATCAGGCCAAGGGTATTCCGTTTCTGTTACACAGCAGATATTCCTTAAATAACTGGAATGAAAATTAAAGCACAGGTTATCTTTTTGTAACTTTTATCCTTTAACAACAAATGTGGACTATTATGTTGTCACATTTGTGTGATTAAGATGTGTTTGTCCTTTTTTATTGTAATTTGGTCATTGTAAGTCTCAACTTCGCACGTAATATGGATTGTACTTGTACACGTGTTCGACAGCCAGGCCTAGCCTAGGGATGAATTGTTGGCGGGGAGGGCATTAAACTTTAAGATTTCCTGGAGCTAGAGGTTCAGTTTGCCGTTAGAGATGCGTGCGGAGTAGCGACTTGTTCCATGCGATAGCTCACAATTTTTGTTTTCATTATATATTAAAGTAGCAGCGAGTGATAAGTAGCCAATGATTAAGTGAAATCCTATAGTAGTTTGAACATTATTTTTTCATCCAGCAGGTTGAGTTTCATTGGCTAATGGCTCATTTAGTATAATCTTAGTAGTTTAAATGAAGGTGTTCGAAAATCAAATCAAATTTGCTACATTTCTACAAATCACTGGATAAAAATTCAATAACAATGTGTACACCAAATTCAAATATTGATTGCAGAGAAAAGGGTTTTAATAGAAGTAAATCGAAAGCCGAAGCTAACTAATTGATTTTTTACATTTTGTATTCAGGTGTTTGCGGTTTACAAAAAATTAAACTTTCATCCAGTTTTTCTCTGCATTAGTATGTTGAAATAACGTGTACTTGACTGCAGTTAACAGACTAAAATAAATCAAGCCGTTGTTTGCAAATCAATTATATCATTTAAATTCCTATGACAAATTGTGGTGTGATGTAATAAATATGACCTGCCAAAAACATGTAATTCTTTAAATTTTATTTTTAATTTGTGTTTAAATGTTAACGTGTACATTTTAGAACTGTGGAGTCACGTGATATCAGAATAGTTACATTGCTGTCATTATACATTAAACATATATACCAGGTACAGTAGAAACCAGATTTTTACAAGTACTGCATTTTAGAAAGCAGCATTAACCTCAGCGCAGAGCCGGTATCGACGTGTTTGCTGGAAGATTAATGGTGCATGGTGTATGTTGTGTATGTGTGGCCGCCACCAAGTACCAGAGCAACTAATTCCTCCTCCGAGTTGACAAGGCTAGAATACACTTCAGTTTTCATGTTGCCCCCACTCATTTTGAACATTTATTGTAATATTGATAAAAAAATTAAAGTACTGTAAACTATTACTATTACTGTCTTCTCAGTCACACCTGATACACCAGAAAACTCGTTACTCCTGAACTATTTGTTTCCGACACATGGTTATCTGGTGAAATATATTTGTATTTGTCTCCTCCATATTCCCTATTACTATGGGTAGGTGCAATTTTTAAAAACATCCTGCATATATTTTAAATTTTAAATTCATATCTATAAATATAATACCTAACCAGTACACAAATTTTATTCGAGTTACCCAAGACTGTGAATTTAGATTGTGGTGAAGAAAATTCACAAGTTTTAAAGCCACGTGAAAATGTACTGCATAGATGTATGAAAAAGGCCTCAAATATTTTCACTTAACTATAAAAAGCATTCACCATTCCAGAGTATGTTTCACTTGTAACACGTTTACCTACTGAATTATAAAATATAATTTCATTAAATGATTTTCTACAATTAACTACCACTAAGGCAACACTTAAAGTGACTCAGCTGCTGTTTACTTTTTGTTTCGGACAAAGGTGAACACATATGCCCTCTAACGTATACACAATTCAGAATGTGTTTGCTTCTGTATTACCATATTTACCTACATACAAATCACTTATTTTTACGTTTGAATTACAGCAAAAAAGGATACTGGAAGTATACATGATACTCAAGTTGTATATTTAGCGGAATTTAATGGTGTGGCTCAATGTTAGTAAACTGCCAGTGAGGGCTTCCATACGTGGTACTTTTTACAGGTTTTGTGTTCCAACACATTTCAATCCTCATGTATTTACCACCTCACATTAGGTCTGTTATTGTACGTGCGTGTGTACATGGCCTGTTGTAAAGTACTCCAAGATGTATCAGACGTCTTCTTCCCTGACAAGCCAGTCAACTTGCCGCACGAGGAAGCACTCTATCTGTCCCTGCTTGGCCACAAAGTTGCCACACTGCATGCACAAGATAGTTGCCAAGCGTCACTCTGCCTATTTGGTGGAATTTCCAGCAGTTGTTTACTTTCATGCTTTTGTAGATAGTTTATGGTAGGTAAGTGGGTCTTATGTCTTATCGACGGAGAGGTCATTAGAGACAATGATACACAACTTGGACAATGAGAGAAGCTGGGAGAAGAGTCAGCCATAGCCTAAGTTAAGGAACCATGGAAATCTAAATCAGGATGGCCAGAGCCAGGGATCGAACCCGGGTCCTCCCAAATGTTAGTCAAACATGTTACTGTTGTGCCACCTGGCTCGGTATGATAATGGTCATTCATACACTACATTAATGACACTAAATAATTATACTTACAGAAGTGTAATCATATATTGCTTAAAAATATTTCCCTGCCAATGTTTTTTTTTTTTTTTTCCACGATTGATATATTGTCTACATTCTCTATGATATGCGAGGTTATAAAGACTTATGTCTACAGAAATAATTATTTCTTTTTAAGAAAACATTTTTATTAGAATTGATTGAATCTGCAGTTACACAAAAAAAATTGCATTTTTTACTGCTTTTTTTTTTGGAGGAGGGGGGTAAAAAAATTGCATATACTATTTTGCAATGCCATCTATTTTACAAGGTCATTATTATGAACCGTGAGGCCTTGTAAAATCAGGGTTCCTTTGTATTTATTCTAACATGTGTATAGACTTCGTAAAAGCAAAATTTTTTTTATGGCATTATTCTTTTCTTTTGGATTTGTTGCAAGTTAATTGAATGAAATATTTATTTCTGACAAGTGCATTAATTAAATTTTTATCACAGTACTTACATTTTTGACATTCCTACTCTATATAACTATATTAAATATTTCACATCGAAAATCTCCAGCAATAAGTGAAACTAACCTTTCTAAACTGACTAATTCTTGTTCTTTTTCTTAATCTTTATTTGTGAAGAGAATATCTCTAAAAAAAACCCTATGTCCCATAGTTGACAGACTTTCATGTAGCAGTCTCAAACGTCTGCTCGTAAGATTTGTTGACCCATCATTACGGCCCTGTCTTGCAGGTACCATTTGTGTTATCTTGATCTTGTAATTATTTCTCTATGTTTCACATGTAGATACTGCATATGTTCACTAGCAGCAATTTCCTGAAACACCTTTTTAAAATCCAAACATATTAGGTATAATACACCTAAGGTAATCACAGTTCATTACTTTATAAAAATTGTCCAGAATTATACATTAAAAGTTTGATTTTTCTTAACAAAATCAGATGCCATCATCATTATTTGTACATGGCTTTTTTTGTTTAAAAAATTATGTTAATAATTTGCCACATGACTAAACTTAATTTAACTTATTTTAAGATTTCCAAAATAAATAAATGTAAGCTTTACATTTATGCAAAAGACATTAAATGCCAAAAAAAATTATTCTGCCAGTCACAGGCTAGCAGTGCGTGATGAGAAACTGTTATGTCATGCTTGTGACAATCTCAACTATACAGATCATGTAGTCTCTTGTTATAACAGAAGTATGGGCAGTTTAGGGATTCAGAGAGAACTCAACTAAGCCCTGCTTAATTTCTATATTCAGCCAGTTTGTATCTTTCTCCTGAATCGTAAGATAAACAATACCATGTAATTATAATTATATAGGCTAGCACAATGCTTAAATCTACATCACACTGCTCCAAGAAATTTTATCTACAATGTTGTGTGCTTATTATATAAAGGTGTGTTGAATTAGTCTTAGTTTTAAATTCCCAATAGTCAATGTCTATATAGCCCGCACAATTTCCGTCAGGAATGTGCATGTTATATGACTGAACAATGAGCATTCTCAATGAACATAGGGCATAACTGGTGGAGGGGGTTCTACTCCTCCCCCCCCCAAAAAAAAACCTAAAAAAATTTAAGAAAAAATCATATTAAGAGATTACAAATATTTTTACCAGTGTAGTATTCTATGTTTCGTACAAAAAAACTGCAAAAAAAAAAAAAGCACTATTTTACATCTTGAAATCCAAATTTTCCCGGGGGTGGAGCCCCAGAACCCCTGATTTAAAGAGGTAGTCTGTGTTCATTATATCACTCTCAGGTTAAACCACTTCCCCCTCACTCTTCCAAACCAAGCTTGTGTAATGCACCACCTCTCAGTTGAATTTTGAACTATGTACAGTGCTGCAGTGCGTAGAATGGCTAGAAGCAGTGCGGAGAAACCAGACAACGGTGTACACGACGATAAATGTCGAACAACCCGGACACATCACTTTGTGTTGGTGCTTAAGTTAAATAATGCATCAGTAGAAAAGTAAATAAGATGATAAATAAAAGTTTTGAAGTATATGAAACACATGTCGATTTCATTCGATTTTATTCTTGTAATGTATGTACTACTTAAACCAACCATGTAAGAAGGTAAGTATTCTTAATGTTGACTTATATGCAGTAATAGCTAGTGATATTTTACATAGGTAAAATATTTAATGGTCTCTTTACCCTGAACGATCTGTAGGAATGTTCAGCTGGTAACAAGCAAACACATTTTTCTCTGTTCTGTGAATACAATAAAGAATATTCATTTTGGAACATTATATATCTGTCTTTATAGCAATAATAATTATTATTTAGTATTATTATCAATAATTATTAATATAATAATAATTATTATTTTATAAATATACTGGCCATTTGTTTCAACATTTATGTATGTAACGTAGCTATATCACAAATATGAACTAACAATCAGGTAAATTAACTGCTAAGAATAACAAGACTGACCAAAATACTTAATTTCCATTACAGTGGAGCTCCGTTAATCCAAACTAATTGAGACCAAGGCCTGTTTGGATTACCAAATGTTCTAATTAACTAGAAATTTTTTAATGAAGTAGCAAGACGAATATTTATTGTTTATTGTTAACACATAATTTGCTTACGAGTCTGAATATGTGTGTGCATGCCACACAGTGATAGACGACACTTAAGTGTTACTAACATGCGCACACATACTTCTTGACTTTTAATTCAGATGACTGCTGGTTGGTTTACTCGCAAACTGCTTTAGCGCCAAAGCAATTTTATGCGATTTTTTATTGTGGTTTTAATGGTTTCAATATGGCTAGCAAGCGGAAGCATACATAATTGTACTCTGTACGGGTAAGTTTTGAAACGTTTGGACAAAGGCAAAAGTGCAACTAAAGTGACTACGAATTCAGTGCAGAGAGCTACACTTAGCAACAGAAGGAAAAATTGTGCTAAGCTAAAACACTTTAGGGCTATGTTATCAGAAAAAACCCTCGCCGTTCGGCAGACATCAAAAGTATCACAACTTAAGGGCGCGGTCTACCACAATTTTCATCACCATTTTTTTATTTTGTATTTGAACCAGATATTTTTTTCTTATTTTAGACACAAAATGTGATTAAATTTGTATTTTTAAAAAAATTATTGAATTTTTAAAATTTTTATTTTTAGTTTTAGCATTTTTTTAAAATTCAAATAATTTTTATTCTTTAATTTTATGAACATGTAATTATAGCCTGCAATGTCTTTATCCACTGTGATTTTTTTTTAGTTTGGTGTGTCAGTTTGTTTTAGTGTAGTCGTTAAAACGGAAACATGCAAAATATGACTTTAACAAACCATTACGCGAAAACTATGAGAGATAAAAAAATTTCATAAGAGCCAAATTTAGTCACATTTTGTGTCTAAAATAAGAAAAAAATATCTGGTACAAATAAAAACTTTTAAAAATGGTGATGAAAGTTGCGGTAGACCGCACCCTTAAGGTCAACGAAATCCTTTATTGTGGTTTTCACAAGAGAGGACCACTTATCCAGGAGAAGGTTTTAAACCTCAAGTAATTATTAAATGGTGACAGTACTTTGTTAGCTGCAAGCATCCGCTGGTTGGAAAGACAGAAGAGAAACTTTATTGGATTCAATTTGTCAGTTGACGATCGCAGGTTCACAGCTGATCACACTGCGACTGAAGAAAACATAACACGTTTATTGACCTGACGTCAACAGGGAATTAGTCTCCCAATCTCCCTTACATGTAATGTGAATGAAACCAGCTTAAACTTCAAGGCACTGCCAACAAAAAAGTCTAGCATTCAAAGCAGAAACCTCTCTTCTTAGCTTCAAAATGAACAAAGAATGTGTTACTATAAAGGCACGCAGTAATCAGTGGAAAATTGTAAGTTACATTTAATGAACATAAGAAAATCTGAAAAACCTCCAGTATTTTAAAATATTAATATGAACACTATTCCTGTTTATTACGGGAATGAAAATAAGGCGTAGATGATTGTAAAATTTTTAAAGATTGGTTTCGCCAACAATTTGTTCCTGCTGTGACAAGTTTTAACAAAGAACATGGTTTACCAGTTCAATCACTGCTCATCCAGAAGTGAGTGACATAACTTGTGGCAAATTCAGGACAGTGTTTTACACCCCTCAATGCACCCAGTTGCTAGTCATGATAAATGTCATTAAGGGGGTAAATTGTAATGTTGTGTGCTTTGTTTTTCTCTGAGCTATGGCTGTAACCCTTGTACTTCACACACCGTGGTTTGTGGTAACAACCACTGTGCGTCAAGTTGGGGGAGTGGGATGTCAGGCAGCCCACCAACTAACTTAAGCCTTAATTATTATTTTTATTATTATTACTGTTTTAATTTATTTTCTTGTGTGCATTTTATTTAAATTATTGTTAGTCATTATTTAGTTCTGTATCTTCAGATAGTATTGTCATAAATATACAAGGGTGAGATCTGGCTGTTGCCTCTATCAGCGTTTAAATTATTTCACTTGGTATTTATTTTAGTTCGCCTTGTCGAGTTTATTTTGTTTCCTTTAATTTTGCTTGAATATCAGTATCTTCAGCAGCAGATGTTTAAACTAAATATGTTTGTATTGTTAACCCAGCTTCCATGTAGCAGCCAGATGTGCTTACCCAGTTCATGAAAGAGTTAATACTGGATTATGGCCATTCTTATTGATATTACTATTCATCGGAGCGTACATGCTTCTCTGTGACTTGTGTGTGACAGTAAGTTTTGTGCAAGTCGGCATGGGCCAATCAAAAGACATGCTATATACAATATTAAACTATGTTTCGTAAATTAACTTATTATTAGTTTTCGGTAAGTGATATTTTTATGTAAGACATAGTTAGTAAGTAGAGATTTTGTGTTTGTTCATAAGGGATTTAGTTAGTATCAGTTTTGGGTAACATTTAATTGCCTTAGTGCATTTGATGGCTGCCGGGGGTGCAGCACAAAGAGAGACAGGTTGGCTTGGATGGCCATTGTGTTTTGGTCACCCAAGCATGACAGACAGCAATTGTATTTTGATTGCCCACAGACAACTGAACTTGATTGTGTGTTGGTGGCTCATCGGTCATGGACGCGTCTTTTGAAGTGAGCCGTCCATCTTTGTGAGTCGTGGTGAGGGCAAGCACGCCACCAGTGATGCGCGAGTTGTCAAAAGAGAACTTGTTGAATGGTTTAATTTTTAATATTTTTGTTTGCGTCTAACTGTAGGAAATGTTTCAATGCTCGTGAGTTTTGGTTTTTGATAATGGTATCCTGATATAATGCTCATTTGATAATACATTGTAACTCCTGAGCAGGTTCTCTCCAGGAAGTGTTACCTTCAAATTGGCTTCATGTTAAGTTAACACATTTTGTTAGTCTGGGACATGATTGTTTTCTTCCTCTCTGAATTTTGATTGAAAATGTACAAACAATACAACTTTCCTCTAAAATAATTAAACTTGTATGGCCAGACGACTAACTTTTTTTCCGTGGAAACAGCTGGCACAACCTAAAAACTTACCATTCATAATGGAGGGATTTTATTATCATCATAGGTGAGAATCATCCAATTGTAGGTGCATCACAGTACTCTGCTGTAAATATATGTTATATTTCTAAAGACTATTTATAAGTAAACTAGCCAGCCGGCTGGGGCGTCACCCGCGTGAAATTATGTAATGTAAACAGAAACTCTGGATAATGTATGTGATGAAGGCATTTAACAGCTACCGTACTCAATAACAGTGAACTATAGTTAACTGTCTTAGCTCAGTGTAAGGAGCACGCGCAATATGCTCGTATGATGTCATAGTAATTCCTATCGCAACGTCTTGCACAGGATACAAACCCGTAACCTCACCCCTTCCAAACCACAAGCTTTATACAATACCTGAGTGAATGTTAAAGGCATGACATGATAATTCTTTCGTATGTAGTGGCTACAGTCCAAAGAGGTTTTATTTATGAGTAGATTGGCAAAAATAAACAACAATTGAATTATTTCTCCGTGATCATTCTCTTTTTTCAGGAGACTGTAACATTTCACTGTTTTTCACCTACTTATTTTTCGAATTTCATAAAATTTATTTGTAGATATTTATATAAACTCCACTCTTATCAAAAAATCATCTCGATATCTCAACGGGTATAAGCGGTACAGATGATTATTAGAAATCACATTGCATTTTTTTAACAGCTTTCAAGGACAAATTTCGAAAAATCCTGAAATTACTTTTTTTTTTATATTTATGTAAGATTTATTTTAAAGTAAAAACAATATCAATATTTCCACTGGTTTAGGAGATAAGTGGAATTAACTAAAAAACATGTTATATTATTTTAAGAGCTTTAAAGGACGAATTTCAAAAAAAAATTTGAAAATACTTTTTAGATACTATTTACTTAAGCATAATTTTAAAAAAAATCACCTCACTATCTGAAATGGTTTAGGAGAAATCACGGATTAATGAAAAACACATTTTATGGCTTTTCACCCCCTTAATTTTTGAATTTCGCAAAATTTAAAATTTTGCAAATATGCATTTTTTTGGGCAATATTATGAAGTTAAAAAAATTATGATAGTACAGTAGAACCTCGATTATCCGCGACTCAATCATCCGATTTGCGGATTATCCACGATGTTTTATCATGCAAATTATTTTTTACAATGTAACAATTTTTTTTATTGATCCTGTGAAATCCTGGTAACTTCAGAAGTTTGTGTCCATATAGTCGGTTAAGCATTCGCATTTGTGCTTATTAATATACAGTATGGCACACTTGTTTACATTTGTTTGAGGTAGTAGGCTATTTTAATCTGAACGAACTGTCCTGTCCTGCGCGCTTGTCCACGTGAGCGGAGTGTACATTCCTACGCGGCAGCGAGGCGACAGCACACGTGAGTGGTGCGCAGCTTTGTTTAGAGGTCAGCACGTGTGCACACACAGCAGTTGATGGATTAAGTCGTAGAATTTGGCGGCCAGTAGCACTGTTGTAAAACGTTAGTGTTTGGAATCATGTCGCGAACTGCACAAAAACTTGAAGCGAGTGGTATTAACCATACAGAGCAAAATTTAAATTATAGAAAGGTTTCGGTATGAGGAAACAATTGCAAAACTTGCAGATACGAAGTTTAAAAACACTACAGTACAAGACATCATAAAAAACGTGAAAAAAAATTCTTCAATTTGCTTTAACAGCAGACAGTTCAAGTGGCTTGGATAAACGCAAGGCAATGAAAGAATCGACTTTCAGCAGCGTGGACTCCTGTTTATTAAAATAGTTTCAACAGATGTGGGCAGAGGGCGTGCCGATTAAGTGTTCAGTCGCATGTCAAAACAAATGGCCCGTATTTTTTATAAAATTTAACATTCATAATTTTAAGGGCCGTTATATTTGTGACACAGACCACTTTTGCCTCGCGGCGACACGTGTGCCGTTTGCCGATCAATACAACTGGAGCACGCATCTAGATCAATTCTCTCCTCAGCAAGACTCAAGCGGAGAACCTAGGATCTAGGTACCGTAGCTTTGTGTGTGCCGCTACTTGTCAAGTAGAAAATAATCTTGAAATCTGATAAAGAATTAATATAACTTTTTATTAACAATTACATTTATGTAACTTTTTATTAACAATTACATTTACGTATTTTCTTCTTTGCACGCATTTGTAAAAGAGGCATAAATAATTATTTCATTTGAGCACTATATTTACCAGAGGTGGCTGAGTAGCTGGCAGCTGGCCGGGCGGCAGAAACAGCTTGCAGGCATGCAATGACCTTGCAAGGTGAGGCTGCTGGCTCTGTCCAGCGTTGCCAAGTAGACCTAAGGCACGATGGGCAGCAGCTACTGCTTGCTTTGTCCGCCGCCGTACATTGTGAATTATTCTGGTGTCTATGCGCCCCATGAAACCATTTATTTTATTCCCTTCAGCTAAATATTTTTTTTCTAAAGGATAAAAGTTTTATTTCGGCTAGGGATGAATATTTTTCCCCTTCTAAAACCATGACTCGTTTCATGTGTGGGGTCGTATTTAATGGCAACAAATACAGTACAATATATTGTATGTTAAATTTTTTTTTCATTAAAGTTGTGTTTCAAGGCATACGTCTGACTGATATGCAGCAGTCAGATAATTGCAGAGACTGCTATGTGGTAGCAGATAAGATAGCAGCAACTCCCGTTGATAATAACCACGTCTGAGTAATGGCACCAGATAAGATAAACTAATAATGACTCAATCAACCGTGAAATTCGGTTATCCGACTGTCTCGTCCCCTGCATTATCGCGGATAATAAAGGTTCTACTGTATTCCCGGTTAATGAGATATCAAGGATTCTTTTTAAACATATTTCACCCCTTTTCACCCCCTTAATTATCAAATTTCAAAAAATCCTTTCTTAGTGGGTGCCTACGGGGCAAGTGGAAGCTTCCCTCAAAATGTCATGGTTCTAGGTCCAGCGGTTTGGGCTGTGCGTTGATGAGTGAGTGTGTCAGGACACTTCATTTTATATATTAAGACTGGTTACCTATTGTAAAGTGCCCAGCCACTTCCCCACCTTATTTAAATCTAGATAAATATTGTTTTTATTAATTTAATTTAAATCTTTAATAACAGGCTTTATGCCTATTCAGTATTGGTTAATCATTTGTTTGGGATGATACAACAGAATTCAATAACCTAGTAATTGGGGACATGGTTCTTTTAAAGTACAGTCATTTTTTAATTTTCCCGGGCTTGTTTGGTTTCAAATTGACCACAGTAGAATTTCAATTAATTTTGTTGACATATCTTTTTCTTGTATTTTAACTAATTTTTTAGTTTTGGCAATTTTAGTATCTTAGTAAATTTTTCTTGGTGAAGTGAGTAACTTCTTGTGTAGGCTGTAGGATTTCTGGCGCCGACGTTGTGGTTGATTGCTTACTTCATGGAATTTCTTCATGACATAGGTTACCGACGCAAGTAGGTCAACCATCGAAGGGGGTTGCTTAGGGCATTGCGCCGTGAAAGTAGTTCCACTGTTGCGCACCTTTTGTCCCCAATTATTATATTTGTGTTAATATTCTTTATTAATTTGATGTAAAAACTATAAATAAAAATTTTGGAATCCTTTGTGATGTGTTTTAAATGTAATTTGGCTGTTTTGGGAAAATTGGAGTCTGTTCTATCACTCCGCCGAGGTGCGCTATTAGCAAATATCGTAAAGGACAATATGGGAAACTCCAGCTATTTAGCATTGTTAAAGCGCGAGACGTGTTATCGACGGCGAGAGCTGGAAACACTAGCAAAATTCACGTTCTTATGTCTCTATGTTCTATTGTGTTTACAAATTTACAGACGGATTTTCTCTTAGTCTAATGGTATGAGAAAGTGTTTATTAATATTTTAAATTTTTACTTATGAAAATAATATCAAACAGAGTATGTCTACATCTTAAAATCATAATTACATTTCAATTTATACATAACAATATACAAAACTTGAACTATTCATAGAGCAATGTGCTACTACAGAAAAAACAGCACTCCTGTCGGCAGGAGCTGGAACCAAATAAACCGTCTAGTGTTTTTCAGATAAGTTTCCTATATTATCCTTGCACAATATTTGCTATTAGTTACCACGTCCGTCGAAGGTTTATCAGTCGTGCAAAGATGGCAGAAAGGGTCCGACGTGTCGCGGGCGCTGTGGAAAAGTGGGGGTGGTGGAAGAAGCCAAGAGGTCTTAATAGTGGAGGCTAGGCAACAGTCGTTAGCATAGTTTTTTTTGTTCTTTTTTCAATGTGCAGCCAGTTTTGATTTTCTCCTGGAACTGTAATTTGGTGTTGGTAAAAGAGGGGATAAACAATGTAACCAAGTTTTTTTTTCTTTCGCTTGTTACAGTATTAAAGAGCAGACACTCGGGCTTCAGCATTGAAACGGACATGGTAATAGCATAACCTCGACAAAGTGAAGGTAATGTAGCGGAACTGAACCTTGGAATACTTTTGTCATGGTAGCATTGGTTACACAATGTAAGTCTAGTGTTGTATGATCTGCGTTTCATGAAATAAGACTACAAAATGAGTAACAACTAGTTTTTTTTATAATCATAACCTCCAACTTTTCGCCTATGAGCTAGTAAACACATAACAGTAGGACAGGGACACATCTCGACCATCATCATCACAACAAGCAAAAACAGCCACGTCACATCTTGTCGCCACATCACATCTTGTCGCCACAAACAGGGACCGAGGGAACCCAAGTACCTCGGGGGCCCTAGGACCCTTGGAACTACGAGTCACGTGAAAAATAAACATCGGCAGCCCCAGACAGCGGCAGTTCAAAGGACAGCGACAGAGTCAACAGTCGGGAAGGTAAAGTAGCAGCCAGGAAGACAAAAGGATTTCAGGTTAGTGGCGACAGAAGTGAAGGTCATAAGATGAGAAGCAGATGGAAAAACATTTTGTGGTTTCGTTTTGCCTAAATATATCCTGCATCAATCAAGTCAGTGCCTCGTCTCCCATTATTTTGTGAGCAACTTAATCTGTGAAAAGAAAGAAGTTTTTTTGTCGTAATTTAGTTTTCATGTCATCAGTGTTTCGTCAAGCAAAAAAGAAAATTAAGGTGCATCTAGATTAAAATTAATTTATCTTTACATAAGTACAATGTAATGATGTTTGAGCGTTCTAAAGTATGTCTCACATGTTGACACGATCCAAAAGCATGCCACAAGGGGGATTAGAGGCTCACAACATTATCAGTAATCTAGATTTGGGGTCTGAGAGTGTTGATGGCAGGGAATTTCTTAATAACGAAGGGATTAGTAAGATGAGTGATAATTCTGAGGGTAATAGTAAGGGTGTATCAGGTATGTCACCTCCATCAGCTGCTGGCGACAATACAGGGCCAACAGAAATTATTAGAGGTATGCTACAAACTCAAAGCAGAACACTTAACGAATTTAGAGAGGGTTGGAGTAATGATTTATAAACCATGAAAAAACAACACAGGGAGTTTGAAAGTAACTGCACAGCAAGATTAAGTGAGGTAGAGAACAGTATAGAGGTAACAAGGCTGGGACAGGTGACTTTAGCTAACAAAATTGAAGGATTATAAACTAAACTGAATTCACAGGATGATCGTATTGAGGAGTTAAACAACCAAGCGACAACATTTGGGGGGATAGTAACTGCCAACAAAAATTAAATTCTCCAGCTAATTCACGAATGTGAAATATAAAGTGAAAAGGTACAACAAGAGGAAGAGGGGAGATGTACTCTTGTTGAAGAGACAAAGGAAACTGTTCTGCAGGAAATCGCACCAAATTTTTCCAGAGTTGAAGCAGAATTAGGTCTGCAAAGGCAGAAACTTCAGGAGCTGCAGAATGTCATTAGAGGTAATCTAGGTGAGGTAAATGTTAACAGTTGTACGATTCAGTCAGTCATATCAGGTGGGTGATATTCCTAAACTTTCAGGTGAGACAGACATTCATCCTAAAAGACATTTCGACAGGTTAAATGAATTTTTCTCATATTATAGTTGTAGTGACGAGAAGAAGCTCATCGTGGCCAAGAGGTCAATTTCAGGTACTTGTGCACACTGGCTGAAACTAGTTGAGGACAAAATTAATACTTTCAGGGACTTTAAACGTGAATTTACGAGTAGTGGAACAACAGAACTCAGGGAATTGACAGGGCAGAGTTGTATCGAGGGAAATGTTTAAGTGGTAACTTAGAAAGTCACCTGAGTACAGTGGTGGAGAGGTCAAAATATTATGAAGTTCCCTTTAGTGAGGAGGAAGTTATCACCCTAGTAAACTCGCAAACTCCAGTAAATGTACAGGAAGGGCTGGTAGGAAAGGAGATTACTACCATAGAACAGTTGAGAAAAATATTTAAAAATTAGACAGAATATACAACCTCAGAATTAATCCAGGGAACAAGAGCAGGAGAAACCTTGAACAAACAAACCTAGATAGAGGAAATACAGATCTGAATAACACAGAGGAGTGGATAGATTTTATGACAGGAGAAGTGGATGGCAGAATAACAACCAGGGAAATGTTAATAGATACAATCACAGACAGGAGGAGAGTAACTGGCAGGGAGAAAGGAGAGGTGGATTTAATAGCAACTGGGGAAGACAGTTCAGTGATCAAAACTCTGCAAACAACTACAGACCACAAGGAAATGGGGGTTACAGAAGGGGACAAGGAGAGTGGAGGAGTGATAGGTTTGGAGGCAGACAGGCATATGGGGAAGAGCGTGGAGTTCAAAGGAATAGTGAGCAGGGGGGTGGACAGAATGGACAAAGAGAGACAAACCATAATTCCAGTAACAGTACTAGGGGAAACTTGTAAGGTCACCTAGTGAGGGCAGCCAGGCTGAGGTGATCGACAGAGGACCAGTAGTTGAAAATAGACCAGTCCACATGGCTGCTGCCATATTTACCGATGACAGGGATGTTTTGTTAAATGAGGAGGAGGAAAATATCAGTAAAACTGTTGTACCGAAATTGTCATGTAGAATAGGTGACCAAAATGTTGCTGTCTTGTTTGACTCGGGGTCTGAAGTGTCAGGTATTTCAGAGCAGTTTTTGTATAGTCTAAAAAAGAGGGGGTTTTCATGCCCAGTATCACCAGTACCACAACTAACAGTAATTGGGGCCACAAAAGGAAAAGTAAAAAGGTAAACAAACAAATTTTTTTTAATTTTCAAATTGGTGAGGAGGAGTATAGAGCCAACTGTTTAGTAATACCACAGTTAACTAAAGAAGTAATTATAGGGATTGATTTCATGCACAACCACCATGTCATAGTTAATTTTGTCAAGGGACACATTACTATTAGGGACCATATTTATCCAATGCTAAGTAAGGGTACAGTATGTGATAGGCAGGCAGGGATATTAAGAGTACACTTGGTTGATGAGTGGGAGAGTGGAAGTGAGAAGACTGTGTTGTGTGAAGCAGTGGGGGAAGATTTGTTGGAAATACATCCTAGTAAAACATGTACTTGGGAGGAACAACTTAGTAAAGTACTGGGAGAGTGTAAAGTAGGTAGTGAGGAAGAGAGGATAAGGTTAGGCGAGTTGTTAAATGAATATCGTGATGTCTTTTCTAATGAACCTGGGCTAATCACTGAATACACAGCGAGAATACCGGTAACTGACGAGACACTATTCAGGAGGAAGAAATATCCAATACCTTAGGCGTGTAGGGATGAGGTGGATAGATAAATTTGTGATATGGAGAGGAAAGGGATCATTGAATGATGCAACAGCCCCTTTGTGAATCCTCTAGTGTGTGCAAAGAAGGATGGCAGTGTAAGGTTGTGTGTGGATTCAAGGGCCTTAAAGAGGAGGATTTTACCTGATAGGCAAAGTCAAGTTGAATCTGACACGTTGTTTACATTATTTTATGGATCTAAATATATTAGTACCACCGACTTTGTGAAAGGTTATTGGCAAGTGCCTTTACACAAGGATGATAGAAAGTATACTGCATTTTTGTACCGGGGTCGTTCGTATCAATTTAAAGTTTTACCTTTTGGTTTACCCAACAGTGTCTGGGAATTTTACCGAGCCGTAGATGCTTCTTTAGGAACAGAACTGGAATCCAGGGTAAGCACCTACGTAGATGATGTGTTGATAGCCAGTGAAACTTTCGACGAACACTTAGAAATTTTATCACAACTATTAGCCAGGCTTAGAAAAGTGAATGTTATTTTGAAATTATCGAAATCTATGTTTTTGAGGCAGGAGGTAGACTTTTTAGGATTTAAACTGAGTGCTGAAGATATTAGGCCCGATCCAGCCAAGGTCAGTCTAATTAGGGATTTTTCAGTGCCTAGGAACATCAAATAATTGAGGGGATTTTTAGGCTTGTGCAACTCCTATAGAAGATTTGCAGAGAAATGTTCCGATGTGGTAGCACCATTATTATGCTTATTAAAGAAGGATTGCAGGAGGCATTGGACAGATGAATGTCAGGATAGCTTCGAGAAAGCAAAGGATTTGTTTATTGAGGAGTGTGTAGTACACCACCCAGATTTCAGTAAAGAATTTTACCTAAGTACAGATGCTTCAAGCTATGGGCTAGGAGCTAAGTTATTTCAGAAAAGTGATGAAGGTGATAAACATATTACAATGCTTAGTAGGACATTAAATTCAGCCGAGCGGGCGTATACTGTAACTGAAAGAGTGTGTTTAGCAGTGGTTTGGAGCTTGAACGAATTGAGAAACCTGATTTTAGGCAGCAAAATTATTGTTTTACCAGACCATCACTCTGTAGTATTTTTGCAATCGTGTATACTGATAGGAAGTAGGTTAACCAGGTGGTGCCTAGCTTTACAGAAATTCAACATTGACATTGTGTATGTGACTGTGAAGGAGAATAGAGATGCAGGCTTATTAAGTAGGTCAGTAATTGATGGTGAAGACCTGATAATGGAGGAAAGACCTAGGGCAGGACCAGTAATAGCCAGAATCCAAGTTGAGGACAGGGAATTGATACAGAAATTCAAGGGCATAGGGGGCAAGCAGAGAGAAGATAATGTGAGGAAGAGGGTGATTGAAGTGTTGGAAGATAAGAGTAGGGATCTGACTGATCCACAGGTACAGAAGTAACTATCCTGGTATTTTTTTGAGTGGAGGCATTTTGTATCAGAGGGAGAGTTTAGAGGTTGGGAGATGGAAAATTTGTGTTCCCAAGGCTTGGGTAAAACAGCTGATTTGGCTTGTACACAGATCAACAGGACACTTTGGGGCAAAAAAAATTCTGGCTGCTTCACAACAGTTACTACTGGTCAGGAATGGAGAGGAGTGTAAGACAGGTACTAAGTAGTTGTGATGTTGTGTGTCAGAAGGTGAAGTTTCCAAACAAGAACTGGGAAGTGCCATAATACCATCAGGGCTTGACAATTTACTCGCTGTTGATTTGTATGGTCCTTTGCCCAAGTCAAAACGAGGAGTTCAGTACATATTTGTTGTATTAAATGTTTTTACCAAATTTGTGTCATGCTATCCACTAAATAAATTTACTGCTGCAGCTTGTGTATCTAAATTATTAAATGACTACTTTCCTAGGTTTGGGACACCCAAAAGAGTGTTGAGTGATCACGGGACACAATTTACTGCAGATGTATGGAAATGGGAATTAGCTTGGTTAAGTGTCAACGTCATCCATTCGTCAGTTAGACACCCACAGGGGAACCCTAACGAGAGAATCATGAAAGAGATAAGCAGGTTACTTAGTCGACACTTCAAATGGATAGAAGCTGTACCTTTAGTGAACAATTTTCTAAATTTTCATGTGCACTTTAGCACCGGATTCTCACCACAGGAGTTGTCAACAGGAAAAGTTCATAGAGGGACAATGTAGCAAGTAAATTCAAGTTCCCGGATACAGTACAGCCTTCGGTAGCAGATAAAGTAGAGGAAGTTAGGTTGAAACTTAACCATGCAGCTATTAGGAAGGGAGAACAACAAAGCAAGAGTTTAAGTATTTTCAAGTAGGTGACAAGGTGCAAGGGTGTGTGAGAAGAGTGTTTTCCTATTAAAGGAAACTAAAAAACTGTTTTTGTTATACGAGGGGCCATTTATCATTTTGAGAAATGCAGGAGCAAATGTCTGGGAACTGGGATACTTCAGCTGATGGAGGTGTCAGGGGCTGTTTCAATCAGTATTTGCTGAAGCCTTATATTGGGTTAAACCATCAGTTAGTTTTGTCGCGTAACTTTTTCTTTTTGTGTGTTTTTGTTATTTTAGTGTTCGTTCTGATCGTAACTGCAGTTGTTTTTGTTGTGAAGCCTTAATAATAATTTTGTGTGTCACTTTTTTATTATAAATAACTGTATTAGGAAAGCCATGCTCGTCATAAATTGGGAGTATCAATAAGATATTGTGAAAATTAAAGCAACTGTTATCAGAAATTGAGATAATGAATTCTTTAAGTGTATTGATGAGTTATGGAAGAGTAGATTTATTGCTCCGTACCAAGTATGTAATTGTGAAATTTTACTCTATTTTCTCCAAATTAGTTCTGAATGCCACCAGAGCTCTAGCACAATAAGAAGAATACTCTAGTGAGATTGTAATCAAGTAACTTGGGTAGTGGATAATTAGGCCGATATATTTTGGTTTTTGATATTGATGTTTTATTTTGTTTTGATGACTGGCAATACCTCTGTGAATTGGAAATTAATTTTTGAGCCTAACATTAAATGAGTTTGAGATTGGAATTAAAATTTTGTAATTGAGGTGTGTGTTTGTGACCAGACCCGAGCTTGCTAATTTCTGAAAGTTCATGGTAATCTTTGTTATGATTTGTGCACTTTAAAAAGTTTGTACGTTTATTATGTTTACCTTTGAGTGGCCGTCCATGGCCTCACATTTCTGAAAGTAATGCATTTACACACAAGTTTTGGACGTTGTATTCACATTTCTGGAAGCTCTGTACACACATTTTGGAACTTACTTACACACTTGTCTCACTTAAGCAATGGACCTACAAATTCATTTACATTTACTCCTCACCCCTACCTCGCAGGTGCAAATGATTAACGGTAGCATGCTCCAAATATAGCTGTTATTGTCTGGCATGGTCTGCTCAAGATAGCAATAAATTATGCTCTGCTATTAGTAGTAAACAACATTTCAGCATTCATAACATAATTCAAATCCTCTGCCTTGATAAAAACGAAGTTAACCATTTTGTTTCAGCTTAACCTTCCCCAAGTTCGCTGTGTTTCTTGGAAGCAATTTGTCACCAGCAATTGTCACAGTGTTTAACTAAAAAATGACAACTACACGCGCTTTGACACCTCGCTGGCTTTCAAACATTGCAGCTCGCATGCATAGTCGGTCCGAAACTGCTGCGCTACAATCTTTTGTCTTTTCGTGGTCGTGTATTAATCACACAACATGGTTCATCTGTTGAAGCAATAGCCTCTGAACATTTACTTCACCTTACATTATTGTAATTTACTATAATAACCACTATTCCATATTACTACCGGCGGCACAGCAAGCTACAACCCACTGTCAACAGCAATGTTTCTGCGCCAAACTGAAGTACGTGGCAACAGCGGAAGTTAAATGGTCGCTTCGTAAATATGGTATATATACCGCATAACACTGGTACACATACCAGAACAGCGTGAAAACTTCTGCTATGAGCATCGAAAAACTGGTACGTCTAACATAGTTTATAGGCAATGCTGTAGGAAGTCCAATCATGCACGCAACATCCTCAAGTATTGTACACGCGCGAGCTGGACGAGCCACGAAAAAAAGAACGCAATAATTGTCTCTGCCTGGCGCCCGGTCTGTAGTGTGCATTCATCAACTAATGAACACAACATAATTTACAAATACATAAAATATGGAACATGAATCAGAATAAGCCTTCTTGTCTACCAACGCAAAATTTACTGAATGCAAAATATAGCAATAGTTCTTTGCCTTGCATCCGTAACGTGATGTACACTGTCAGGAAGTCGTAGTTTGCACCTATTGTCCGTAGAAACTATGGAGAGTCCGTAGATGTTGGCATCTCTGCTTATGTATGTTGAGTATTTTTCGAAAAATCTGGTAACTGCCTAATCTCTGCACACTACTCGGTAGCCTGAGAAACTGTCATCATGATGACTTGCACACGTATGCAGGAACACTAAGACTTTCTGGTTCTTTAAGCTTACTTTCCATTGTCTTTTTGTGCGTTTTTCAATTTCTCCCCCACATAGAAAAAAAAGTTCGAACATATGGAGCAAATATAATCGAAATTGATATAAATATAGCACAGTAGACCAGGGCTGCCAACAAAAATCCCTACTGAATCCTTAAATTTGCTTTGAAAATTCCTTGAAAAATCCTTAAATTTTATTAAAATTCCTAAAATTTTCCAAAAAAAAATTTATACAGATAATTTTAATAAGGAATGTAATTTTAAACAATAAATATTATTAGGTTATAACATTACATAGTACGCCTACTTATTGCAACACTGCCACACAAATCCGAAGAATTTACAAAATGTTATATATTTTTAAAGCACACATGTCAGAAGAACTAAAAATTGACGAAGTACTGAAATTACTGAAAATCACCAACATTGGCATAATGTACAGAAAATAGTACAATAAAAATATTTACATGCTTTGTTTACAAAAACAAAGTGATGCAGTGTCAATAATACTTTTGCAAGTGCTTTGCCCTCTTTCTCATTTCATCTGTTGGTTGAAATTTGACAGTTTTTTGCTTGGATGATGTCTGCATAAGTGCATTTAACATAGAGTTCAGTGATGATCTATGTGTAGTTTTAATAAGATTTAATTTGCTGAAAGTTGTTTCCACTGCAGCATTGCTGTGGAAAGTATCAGCATAGCTTCTGCCAACTTGCACAAAGTAGCAAAGTAAGGATTCCCATTGCTTTCATAAGAAGACACTTTCTGCCAGTATACATCAGGAGCATCTGTCTTGGCACGATCCAGAGTGGTTGGTCGGTGGCTCCCAGAAAGTGTAAGCCAGAAATTCCTCATTCAGTTGATCATATTCCACGCTAGAAATTACATTTGGAAACCTTTTAACTAGATTGGCAACCTTTCCCCACTCCCCAGATTCTTTCTTATTTCCATCAAATACGTCAAAATTTTTTAACACTTCGTCCTGCAGAGTTAATAAGCGATATAACTCTTTTGTTCCGATTTCATAGAATTTATGAATATTGCTGAAAAAATAAGCTTTTTCCTCTGAGCTTATTGGAATGTCTTCCATTAATGTTTTTGTAACATGGCTAACAAATAGAGCTGAATCAGAAAGTTTATTTTCTCTTCTAAAGTCAATTGCTGTAATGTCTGATGCCTTTTGGATGA
This sequence comes from Medauroidea extradentata, assembly GCA_003012365.1. Classification (NCBI taxonomy): domain Eukaryota; kingdom Metazoa; phylum Arthropoda; class Insecta; order Phasmatodea; family Phasmatidae; genus Medauroidea; species Medauroidea extradentata. Next base: position 29,763 of record PNEQ01083645.1, on the reverse strand, counting down.
CTTGGAACTGAACGAAGCTTGCAATAAATTGGCGCAACAAAACACAGGCTTTTCAGAATAAAGCTTGTGAATATACGGTTACTCCTGCTGAAACAATACGTTAAACTTAGTAAATCTTGGCAAAACTGCACTAAGAAAGAGGACATATAGTTTTGCAGATGACGAGTGCAACGTTTCTTTAATGCGTTCAACAGATTAAAGTGTGCATTGTTGAAATCTAGTGTATCAAATTACTAAACAAGTGCACGCCACTGCTCAAAAAGGCGTTCAACACATTGCAGCGTGGCTGCAGCGTGGTTGAACAAGGTCACAATATTTTGTGTTCTTCGACAGCAAGAGATTTTTGGATGTTCTGAAATTCATGCTGCCTTTTTCCAGAAGTTTTAAAATATGTGTAAACATCTCGTGAGAGTTGTTCACATAATTTTGGTAGTTCATTGCATGCATGTGATGCAGCCAGATGGGCTACGTGACAAGTACAGTGTAAAAACCATGAATTTTTTTGTTGGCCTCTTACACGTGAAAGAACAGAGATGAATTCTCCGACCACAGCTTTTGCACCAACCGAATACATGCTTAAGCAGTTCTGCCACGGTATGCTGTCGTCCTCAAAATCTTTGTTGACAACGTTGAAGAGATTTTCACCTGTTGCCTTCCCGTTGAATGCCACAATTTTGTAAAGGCAGGTTTCAACACTGTCCACACCAAAGAAACGAATCATAGTAACCATCTGCCTGGTAACTGAAATGTCCGTTGACTCATCTATGAGAAGAGTAAATGGAGATGTTCTCATAATATTTGCAATTTATTCTTCTGCGACAGCACCAAGAACTTGCTTACTGATTTGCCCTGTTTTTGTATGTCCACAGTGAAAATGTTTTGCTACTTCACTGTTGGGAAACATTTCTGAAACAGTGATGGACAAAAAAACGACGAGGACAACACAAATGAACACAGTTGTTGTCCTGTTCATATACTATGTTCTGTCCGTTTTTTGTTTTTGTTAGTCTCTATTATCATATTCTGACTATATTCCTATTCTGGAATTATTTATGTGTGTGTTGACAGCGACCATATCTGGACTTATGAAATTAATTTTTTCCTAGTTTTGTTGCATTTTTAATTTTCTTTGTATTTTTATGTTTTTGTGGGTTTATCTGCGACTTGGCAACATTCACAAGCAATGGCGTATATCCATGAATACTCATCTTGTTCATTTGTTTATAGCCGCACACTGGACTGCACATAATAATCCGTGACTTATCTGATACCATCTCAGGACGTTTAGGAATATGGGCACATGTTAGATCTCTGCAGTTGCTTTTCTAGCACCTGAGATGGTAGCACTTATGTAGTACCTCGTGTTTAAGAATACCGACCTAAATTTCTAATTTCATGATGTACATATATGTCAATTTATAAGCTTACAACATGATGTAATTGTGTCCAATTAGTGAAAATATTCCTGACGTGAAGGGAAATTGTCAAGTACCCCATATCTGATCAGGAAAAAGTAATATATTCTTCATAAATTATGTTTTTGATGCTCTTACCAATTTACTGTATCTTTCTAATAATACTGTGGGTATATGCCAAGAAAACAATATACTGACATTTACTGCAGAAAAAACTCATCTGTACAAACACTTTACAGCTATCCATTTGCACAGTCTACCCCATGACCGAGTGCACTTACCTGACAGTTTTGCTGGCATCATTTTATGTGATCTGTTGAGACTCATAATTTGGTTTCCGTAATATTTTGTGTTCTTAACATTTCATCTTCAGTCGTTCATTACGTAAGTTAAAAAATTCTTTCCCAAAAATTAAATACATCATTTTAATTCATAAAATGACAATTACCAGCTGTCAGAAAAGGCCACTCATCGATGGGACTCACCATTCTACTCATTACATTATTCATCCATTACATTGTTCGCATGTCACAAAGTTAATATTGTAGTGTGCCCTGAGTACTGACCCCCCCCCCCCTACATAGTCTATTGTTAAGATCAATATCTGTTCTTAACATTTCATAGCTGGGGTTTCAGCACCTGAGGTACCCAAATTCAAACAACAGCTGACTACAGTATAGTTTTTTAATTATTATATTTTTTACTATGGTTCATGTGTGTGTAAAAATGTTGCCTTCCAAGTAATAGGCAGCTATCACCCGGCTAGACTTAGTATTTAAAGGCAGTGATGTGTACAAGTATTGTGACGTGCACTGGGACGTAGCACTTACTTGGCCTCTTATCATACAGTAATTTCAATTTTTTTTGTCGTAAAATGTTTTTTTCTCTGTTTATAACAAATTAAGTAGGCCAACTTAACCAGGTATAAGGATGTATACGGCGGGATCCAACCTATTAATTGGGGATGCGAGTAGAGAATTTTACATTAAAACTTATTTTTTTTATTTTAACCTTAACTGTTACAGCAAGAGAAAAGTACTGTATAGAATTCTACGTGTCAATTTTATTGGATTCATATAGTGTTTGGACTCATTTTAAAGCTTATTTAATTACAAACAACTTTTCTAAGCAAACTTTTCTGATATTTTGCCTTGTTTTAATTTTTTTAAATTTCAAGTAGCCTCTTAGCTTGCTTCTCCTGGAAAAGGATTTATTTGGCAGGCTAGTAGTAGTTCTCTTGCTTGGAAGCACGTACAGAGAAGTGCTGACTTTTAAAATTTCAAATAAGCTCGGAGCTAGCCAGTGCTTGGATATATTTATCTGGCAGGCAGGTCAGAGTTCACTCGCTTGGAGGCACGAATAGGGACGTGCTGGAATGCGGGGACTCTGCAGGGCGTTTCTCAATCAACGTGGGTGGTAGTGTCGTGTGCAACAACACTAAAAAGGTGGTGATCCGCGACAGATTGAGGACGCTGCACATCCCCAATTAATAAACTAATGAATATTTAGCTGGTAGTATGGAGTAAAATGTGTTGTGAATTTATCAGTATCTATGTTACATACAATTTTTAGGTTATAAACGTCAATTAACCAGCTTTTTAGGCAAGTTGGATCCTGATGTATCCCTCTGCCGCTCGGCCGAGTAAGTCAGAGTGTTCACCCGGGAGTTGATTAGTTGGGGCGTCATGGCGGAAGGAGGAGGACGTGTTGGACGAGGCAGAGGGGTTGTGAAGCCTAGAGGGCGGATTCAGGAGTAAAGTGGGCGGTATTGCCTGCGATGCTTTGTTGTTCATCATTTTTCTTTGACTAATTAGTATATCTAAGTAGGTAGGTGCACTGAACAGGTGCACAAGTGGATATTACGTTTAGTTATTTTACTAGACAGTCGGGAATTGTAGCAATGTGTATTCTGTAGTTTTTTTCTTGTTGCTGGTTGCGCAAACCCAGGCATATCACGTCTGCAGAAAGACCTGGACGAACACTCTAGACTACGTCAAGTTAAGCACTGATATCACCCTTTAATGTTTACGTTTTGAAGCTGAAAAGGTTACTGGAATGAATTTAAGTGGTTAAGCAGTGAGTGTTCGATGTACAAGTGAACCATTAAAAAAAAACTGAAACCCTTTTTTCTCTTTTTTATATATGCCCACTTAAATGTTTTCTCTCTATGCGGACACCGTAAGAAATTCCTCAGGCTATCCGGGCAGGTAAAACAAAAGGGAAGTACTTCTAATTTCTAAAGGACTTGTCAAAGTCATAGCTCGCCGAAATCAGCTGCCGCCGGTAATGGAAGGTAGCTGCAAGGAATAATAAGCACCACAGACAGCAGAGAGAGAGCGTGCACCGTCACACTCTGCCGCCCTGAACAGGGACATCATAACCTCCAAAATAAGCTTCTAGACAGCAATGACAGACAAACAGAGCGACGTAGCGGACCCGTCACATTCTGGCGCCGAGGAACAGGGAATGAGGGAACCAAAGTACCTCGGGGGGCCCTAGGACCCGCAACAACAGCCAGCCCGTCCAGTGCCAGGACAGTGGCAGCTCCAGGGCAGCGGCAGTATCAGTATTTGGTATCAGTCGCCGCCGGCGGTACAGGAAACAGGTCACGTCAAGTCAAGAAAGAAAAACAATAACACCAAGTAGAAGAGCTGCAAGGTAAAGAAGGAAACAGAAACACCAGGTTAGTGTTTACAAGTGCGGGCAGGTAGCCGCTGTGAGCCGTTCTAAATTGTTAGCAAGTACTGTTTTTTTTTGTGTGTGCCCTAAGTTACCGAGAAGACAACAAGCGGTATGTAAACATAGTTTTATTTAATAAATACAGGTAAATTACCTTAATCTACTTTGTCTCACTTCTGAAACCAGTTGTAAATATAATTAAAAATCATGGCAACTACAGGAAAAAATTTATTAGAATTAATTAAATCAATGTTAGAGGCACAGACTAGAACACTGGTCAGAGAAATTAAGGGAGAGGTTAAGGAGGCAAAGGAAGAGCTGAAAAAGGAAATTAAGAGTTATGCAGAAGTGTTTAATAAACTAGAACAGGTTGTAAATGTAGGCCTAAAGGAACAGACAGTGACACAGGTGCAGGAAGGTAAAGGTGAGGTTAGGCCTAGTAAAGAAATCAATGTTGTGTCACACGAGTGTGTAGTTAAGGTGATTCAAGATAGTGACTGTGAGAGTAGACTAAGAAAAGGCAAATTTATTAGTAACTGGGGGGTGAGACTACAGAAATGGGAAATGGACAGAGCATTCTGGGGGACAGAGAAAGGGTGTGATGGCATTATTGAGGTGAGAGAGGTAGAACAGTAGGGGGTGCAGGAATGGCACCTGAGTAATGTGTTTACAGGCCAGGAGGAGCTGGGGTGTAAAGCCTGTGCAGTGAAGCGAGAGGTGCAGAGATGTGTTTGGGTGCAGAGAAGAGTTGAGAGATGGGGGGTGCAGGAGTAAACACGAGGAAAGGTGAAGACCAAGGGTAGAGTTGTCAGTGTGTACCCTGTGTTGTGCTCAGAGGAGCAAGAGGAAAGATGTGGTGTGAGGGACCTTTCCGACAGGGTACAAAAACATGTGTGTAGTATATAATTTTTTAATGAAAACATTTTACAATTTAATCAAAATTATTATATGGGTTATGGCACCACAAGGGTTATGACAACATGGGAATTATGTAAGTAGGTACCTTCAGTACGTTAAGAATGGTGATGTTTGTGAAGCTTGAGTTAGGTTGTTTATCTAGTTTTTCACCTTATGGGCAAGGTCGAAGTAACTGATATGTTGAATTTTTAAATAAAACGTTGGTAATGTATAGGTACATAATTAGAAATTTCTTGACATTGGTCAACCCTGAGGTTTATTATGGATTCATGCAGATGCTTGAGAAATAATTTATGTTAATGTAAACAAATATTGAAGTTGGTGTAATATGTACAAGCAAAGCTTAATTACGCAGATGTTAATAAAGCAGTGGGGAAGATAATAATTATTTGAGAAATTAAATTTGAAAATGATTAACTTACCTGTACTTGAGGTGTAGCAGCAGTGTAAACAAATGTTGTGGGTTAAGTTTCAGAGTTAAAATTTGGTGAATATAAGGCAGTATAGATAATTATTGTAACGGGAAGAGGTCAAGGGAGTTAATGGTTTGAAGTTGAGGTTAGAAACTGGTTAATATAATTGTGGTTTTGATTAAATTAATGAAATGCAAAGGGGAGTGCTGCAAAGGAGTAGTGGAAGGAGGAGGTGGTTGTAGTGGGAGAAGGTGTGTGAATGGAGGTATGAATCATGTGTTGAGTAAGAAGCGTCGACGTTGTGAGGTTATGTTATGGTAATTTGGGAGCCTTCGTCGTGGAGCAAATAAGGTTGGCCCTGTGTTGAGGAAGTTGTTGATGGTGTTGAAGTTGGCCTCGTGGTGCAAATAGGCAGAGATATATTTGTTGTTTTATTGTGGTTGTGGCCTCGTCGTGGTGCAAATAGGCAGGTATTTGTTTTATGTTTGGTGGAAGGGTGCCTCGTCGTGGTGCAAATAGGTACGCCTTAAGTAATTATAGAGTATATGTTGCTGTATGAATTTGTGAAGTAGTAATGGTGTTTGAGTGGTAAGAGGTTATGGTGCAGCCTCCCAGTACAATTGAAATTTAATGAGTAATAGGTAATTATATGCTTTGTTTTGGAAGTTTGTTAAAAAAATAACTTAATGCTTTCAAGTGTAATTAAGTTGATAATGTGAAGTGAAAATTTGGGTTCTGCTATAAATCAATTGTATCTTCAATTTATTTTATTTTCTTTTTTTTTTTTTTTTTTGGAAATTTGTGATTGTGAATATTGGGCATTTGAATGAGGAAAACAACGGTATTAGTGGTAAAGTCGTTTGGTATTATTAATGTTTTTCTCAGGGTTGAACGTAATAAGCAGTTGAAGTATTAATGGTGTCAAATTTGTTATTAAATGTGTACCTTGTGTATCTAGGTAGATTACATTTGTAAAAGTATATGCCAAACTGGCTTTGATTGCTCTTAAAATGGAGTAACTGTTGTTGTGGTGCCATAAATTATGCCTAGACATAGTAAAATTGCAGCTTAAATTTTCTATTTTTTTTTGTGAGATGTGTTGGGTACCTATAACTAATGTTTAGTGAAGAATGAACGTACATACGTACAAGTGAGATGTAACCATTGTAGAGTTGAGGTGACAACAGAGATAGAATGGCATTGTTTTTTTTATTTGCTATCACTATATTATTTTGAACCTTGAAAACACCACGAAGAAAATACCACACTTGTATTTGATACACAAGCTAATTTACTAGGGACTTTGCTACTCTTGTTTTTTGTGAATTGCTGTTTGGAGTTCTGTAATAAATTACATTAATGATTATATTTGCTTATTATAAGTTGAATTAATATTAAGGTTTTAACTGAATTCAAATCCATTTAAATTGATCATGACTGAGCATGATCGTGTTGTAACTTGTTTGTTTATGAAGTTGTTGAATATTGTGAACATGGATCGAATTATAGACTTCTTATAGTGTAGAATCATAAAAAAAAATAAATAATAATGAGTGACATAACATATTCATGAGTTTGCTGCAACTTTTCAGTTTATACTGCTAGACTTGTAACAACAGGATAGGTCACCGAAGGGTTTATTTGATGTGTTTTGGTTTGGAAAAAGAAAAATTTTTTGTGTTGTAAAAGCTTGGTCTGTTTGTATTTTTTTGTTGTTTACCATCTCGTGGCCGTTGATGGCTGTTAACTTGATGTAAAAGGGAAGTGCTGTAAAAGGAAGGGTATTATGCAGAGAAGGGTTATGTGAAGATGTTGTTTTAGTGTGTGGGGATGTAATTGTTGATTTTTGGGCATTTTCGTCGTTGGTCCAATGGAGTGTACCCAGTGTTTAGGTCACTCTCGTCGTTGTTCCAAAGGAGTGTACCATATTTTTATGTCTTTTTGGGAATTGATAAGTGGATGGTACAGACTTCCTGTAATCAACTGAACTTTGCAAAGCCAACCAAGTAGTATATGTTATGATGTATTAGTAGTAAGAAAAGTAATGGATTGCCGATTATTTGAATTTTTTTTGTTACATTGAAATTAAGGGTGCAACAACACTGTGCTGCCACAAGCCGATGCATAAATTTAAAAGGTATATTTTTCAATTGATTTTTTTTATTGTTTACATTATATATTACATTATATAAAATGGTGCTGAATAAATGTTTCATGCTCAGTAGTGGAGTAAAGGAAAATAATTATGTTAACAATATACTGTATTTGGATAAATTGTAAGTGTGGTGGTGTTTTAGAGGTCATGAAAACAGCAATTTTGTAATGTTGTAGAGCATGCTAGTAAGAGTGATTTGCCCATGTGTATTCATTGATGTAGTACAGTTCATGAAACTTAAGTAATCATTGCAATAATGGAACACTGGTATGTAGTTTATGTAAAACTTTGGAATGCATATGGAACCATAATGGTGATGAGCTGTTATACTAAGAGTGTACTTAACACTTATGGTTTGTCCCTCGGGAAAAGCCATTGCGTGTTAAGTGGGGGGTTGTGACGTGCACTGGGACGTAGCACTTACTTGGCCTCTTATCATACAGTAATTTCAATTTTTTTTGTCGTAAAATGTTTTTTTCTCTGTTTATAACAAATTAAGTAGGCCAACTTAACCAGGTATAAGGATGTATACGGCGGGATCCAACCTATTAATTGGGGATGTGAGTAGAGAATTTTACATTAAAACTTATTTTTTTTATTTTAACTTTAACTGTTACAGCAAGAGAAAAGAAAAGAATTCTACGTGTCAATTTTATTGGATTCATATCGTGTTTGGACTCATTTTAAATCTAATTTAATTTCAAACAACTTTTCTAAGTAAACTTTTCTGATATTTTGCCATGTTTTAATTTTTATAAATTTCAAGTAGCCTCTTAGCTTGCTTCTCCTGGAATAGGATTTATTTGGCAGGCTAGTAGTAGTTCTCTTGCTTGGAAGCACGTACAGAGAAGTGCTGGCTTTTAAAATTTCAAATAAGCTCGGAGCTAGCCAGTGCTTAGATAGATTTATCTGGCAGGCAGGTCAGAGTTCACTCGCTTGGAGGCACGAACAGGG
>PNEQ01083645.1:0-21129 GCA_003012365.1 Medauroidea extradentata | reverse complement strand
CGTTTCTCAATCAACGTGGGTGGTAGTGTCGTGTGCAACAACACTAAAAAGGTGGTGATCCGCGACAGATTGAGGACGCTGCACATCCCCAATTAATAAACTAATGAATATTTAGCTGGTAGTATGGAGTAAAATGTGCTGTGAATTTATCAGTATCTATGTTACATACAATTTTTAGGTTATAAACGTCAATTAACCAGCTTTTTAGGCAAGTTGGATCCTGATGTATCCCTCCGCCGCTCGGCCGAGTAAGTCAGAGTGTTCGCCCGGGAGTTGATTAGTTGGGGCGCCATGGCGGAAAGAGGAAGACGTGTTGGACGAGGCAGAGGGGTTGTGAAGCCTAGAGGGCGGATTCGGGAGTAAAGTGGGCGGTATTGCCTGCGATGCTTTGTTGTTCATCATTTTCTTTGACTAGTTAGTATATCTAAGTAGGTAGGTGCACTGAACAGGTGCACAAGTGGATATTACGTTTAATTATTTTACTAGACAGTCGGGAATTGTAGCAATGTGTATTCTGTAGTTTTTTTCTTGTTGCTGGTTGCGCAAACCCAGGCATATCACGTCTGCAGAAAGACCTGGACGAACACTCTAGACTACGTCAAGTTAAGCACTGATATCACCTTTTAATGTTTACCTTTTGAAGCTGAAAAGGTTACTGGAATGAATTTAAGTGGTTAAGCAGTGAGTGTTCGATGTACAAGTGAACCATTAAAAAAAAACTGAAACCCTTTTTTCTCTTTTTTATATATGCCCACTTAAATGTTTTCTCTCTACGCGGACACCGTTAGAAATTCCTCAGGCTATCCGGGCAGGTAAAACAAAAGGGAAGTACTTCTAATTTCTAAAGGACTTGTCAAAGTCATAGCTCGCCGAAATCAGCTGCCGCCGGTAATGGAAGGTAGCTGCAAGGAATAATAAGCACGACAGACAGCAGAGAGAGAGCGTGCACCGTCACACTCTGCCGCCCCGAACAGGGACATCATAACCTCCAAAATAAGCTTCTAGATAGCCACGACATTCGAACAGAGAGGGAGCAGACCCGTCACATTCTGGCGTCCCCGAACAGGGACATCTAGATAATAACAACACTGCAACGTAGACGTACAGAGCAGCCCCGTCACAGTATCAAACAGCAGACCATAAATACCTCAATCACATATTCGTGAAGTGTAACATAAAGTTTACTTCTACCTATTTCGAACCTCATGCCCTGTAGGGGTCTGGTGTGTATCAGAACTGATTGAACGAGTTGTTTAATTCACCATCACATCGTACGATCATGCCTATATGGCAAGAAACTGTTCAAGTGACTGGTAAAATTATATGAGTGTATAGTACAAATAGTTGTCGGCTGTGAGCTTAATCTGTTTACCGGATCAGTTGGGTCCGCTACCGAATCTGAGTGCATGAATAGGAGAGGTAACCTGCTTGATTGGTTGTTCCAGGCCACTTGGTAAGTCATCTGACTATACACCTATCCCTCATTTAGCACGACCTCAAGCTGCACGAAATTAATTACCGCGACCAAAATTTTACTGTCCGATTTTCTATTAACACGAGTTTAATTTCAATTAACGCGAAATAGTTCAGCGACCTTTGTTGCGCGCAGTTTGTAAGAAGCTGCGTCTTTTTGTACATCCATGAGCGCGCGTGCCATCCTGGCATGACGTCATACGGCCTGGTTAAAAACTAACAGCTGTGCACGGCCAGCCGGCCACGCACCTGTGGTTCAGTATCATCATGGCTTCCAAGCGTAGTGCTACGTCGGCTTGTTCCGGTAATCCAGTGAAGAAGCGTAAAACAATCTCTCTTGAGACCAAGCTTAAAGTGTTACGGCGGGCAGACGCTCATGAAGGACATACTTATATTGGTCGCGCATTAGGTTTAAGTGAATCGGCTATGCAAACAATCATAAAATATACTAATAGTATTGAAAGTTTGTGCACATCGGATGCAGTTGGCTCTAGCGGCAACATTTTCGGCGTTCGGTATATGAATAGAAGTGAGCACATGATTCATATAGAAAGATTGTTAAATGAATGGTGCAACGAAAAAAATCACAGGTGAGACAGAACAGGTGTCAACCAAGCAGTGATACGCGAAAAAGCATTGCTAATTTTTGATAAATTGAAAAGCAAGTATCCAGACAGTGATAAAAATTTTACTGCAAGTAACGGGTGGTTTGAAAAGTTCATCAACAGATACAATCTGCATTCTATAAAAGAAAGGGGAGGCAGCAAGTGCAGATGTAAACGCAGCTACAAACTTCCCAGCCGTAATTGAAGATGTCATCGTAGAAGGAGAGTACAGTCCGCAACAAGTGTACAACGCAGATGAAACCGGCCTCTATTGGAAGAAAATGCCAGATACGACGTATATTTCCAAAGAAGAGAAATCAGCACCAGGCTTTAAAATTTCAAAAGACCGTTTTACACTTTTGCTAGGTAGCGATGCATCTGGCGACCATAAATTGAAGCCACTTTTAGTTTATCATTCGGAAAATCCGCGGGCACTGAAAGGATTTTCCAAGAGCCATTTACCAGTATTTTTGGAAAGCTAATCAGAAAGGCTGGATCACAATGGCTATTTTCAGCGACTGGTTTCGGAACCCATTTTGTACCCGCAGTAACTGCATACAACAAGAGACACAATCTCGACAATAAAGCATTATTAATATTGGATAATGCACCTGGCCATCGACGGAATTAGACCACATGTTTGAAAATATCAAGGTTATCTTTTTACCGAAGAACACAACGTCGTCGTTGCAACCCATGGATCAGGGGATTATTTCCACTTTGAAAGCCTCATATCTCCGACGGACATTTCGTCAACTTATCTCGGCAACTGACGGGGATGAAAAGCTGACTATCAAAGAATTCTGGGAATCGTACAATATTAAGCATGCAATCGACAACATTGCTGCGTGTTGGGAAGAAATTACGCAGTCAGGTCTTCGTGGAGTGTGGAAGAAAATTTGCCCCTTCTTCACCCAAGAATTCAAGGGATTTGAGCCTGTCGATGATCATCTGGAAGATGTTACAGTTATTATTGTAGCCATGGGGCATGGTCTGGGATTTAATGAGCTCGATTCGAATGACATTCAGGATCTGTTGGAATCACATTCTGTCGAGTTAACAGCAGAAGAAATTGTTGAAAACGACGAGGAGCTGTGTTCCACACCACAACAAGAGGAAGAAGACGTAATTGCACCCAGAAAAGAGTTTGAAAAGAAAGGAATTTCAACATTCTTCAATTTGATAAACGAAGCATTTTCAGTATTGCATGAAAATGATCCGAATGAAGAAAGAAATGCTGTTATTCAAGGGATGAAGCGGGAGCGTGAAGTTTATAAAAATTTGTTACAGCAAAAGAAACCAAAACAAATGAAGCTGGACACATTTTTTAAAGCAACGAACAATGAGTCTACTGGCAGTAATCAGGGGAGTGTTTAGGCCATTCAAAACTGTAACAATTTGTTAATATTATAACACAAAATCTATTAATTTTTGCCGCAAAAGCTAATGAACGTGTGTTTGAAAAAGTTGTGTGTTAGTATGTTAAATTAGACCTAAATGTTTCATATTATAGGCGTAGTTTCTGTTTGTAATTTCAATAATTTTTTACGAGTAAAAAAACAACTGAACAAATTTTCAGAGGTGTGTATTGATAGATATTTTTGACAAGTGTTCGGGAAAATTATAATAATACATCTTGTGGCGATGTGTCGCGGCAATAAACGGTGAGCGCGGGAATAGTCACGTGCTTTGAAGGTCAACTACCTCTCGCTCGCTGCGAGCTGCCGAACAGCTGCGCGCTGCGGAACAGCTGACCTTTTCAGGATGTTTACGTTTTCAAGACAAGCCATCACATTTAACATAATTTTGGTAAGTTATAAACTTATGAAATTCTTTAACCTGGTTTATTTCATGGTGTTTTGATGATGCAATTTGTGAAAAAAAGTAGTATATATATATACGCAATTTGGAGCGCAAAAAAAAAATTGCGCATTTTTTATATTATAAATAATTATCCAGATAGCGCGATTTCAATTTGCGCGCACATTTTGTGGAACGAATTAGTTGCGTTAGGCAAGGGATTGGTGTATGTATAAAATGTTATAGGCTTAAGAGAGTGTAAGTTCCACATAAACATTATTTTTTGCCATAGACCAGCCGTGTTTCGGCTCAACGTCAGTCTCAATTTTGTGAAAATTATCTAAATTACTTTTTCTTGTGAAACGTCTGTGTACATAATTATTTCAGTTTAACTCTTTCACTGCTAGTTAAAAAATTTTAATTGCCAAAAAAGTGTAAAAAAATTTTTAGCAAATCAGTTTTTTGTAAATAGTTTATTTTTGGTTAATTTTAAGCAAGGAAACTATGCACATAGTGTTTACAATATCATTTAATTTGGTGTTCGACTAAAGTCGAATGTCGCAGCTAAGCAATATTTTGTATATTCGACTATAGTCAAATGTCGCAGTTAAGGAGTTAAGAATGCTATGTTTGAAACTGTGGAGGCTGAGCAATCAGTGTCCAGACAGGCTGGCGCAGTGAGATGAGATACAGTTGGACTCTTCCAAGAGTAGGTTTCATGTGGGGGTGTGGGTAGTAACTAACTTCCTGTTGATAGTGAGTGTCGAACTTTCATACTTCGATATTTAGCCTAATGTTAATTCTTTGTATACTAACTTGTGTTAATGTCTAATTTAGTGCTTGGATTTTAGGGCCTTTTCCTTTGTTACTATTATTTTGCACCCGGAACAAGACGTTAGACCTTCCGAGAGCATTCCCTGGAAGTCCGCAATTTTGAAGCCCTGCAGGACACTAGGCCCTGTAGGAGAGCAGTGTTTTTTTTTTTTTTTGTTGTGTGGGCTGTGCAGAGAAGAGAGGTTAGGAGCGGTTAAACCGCCATGCAGTGACAAGAGTGAAATTATTGTGGCCGGGACGGTGGAATGCTCTCGGGAGATGTAAAAACACGGCCCACCTGTTATTCGAATTTCGCTTTAGATGTGTTTTGAACACGTGCGACACGTTGGTACAGTGTACTAGTTGTACAGGTGATTGTGATTTCTCGTCTTTGGGAGACTGTAAGACAACTATGCATCTATGGATTCAATAAAAAAATTTATTTACTAATCTATGTAGCCAAATGAAAAGAGTGTGTGTCTGTATTAATAATAATAATAATAATAATAATAACATCATTATTTTTTGTATCAGCAGACAGAAACATTCGACACCAATACTAATTGATGTAAATTTCATCATAGAGTTGAATCCCTGAAAAATGTTTACAAGTACACCAGTAAGCAACAACTGTAATATCAGGTAGAAATTTCAAATTTGCAAGATTTACAGAGAGTCAATAATATTTATTGCACAGCATTACATCACTGAAAAACCACACAAAAAAAATTAAAAATTTTTTAGTAACATTAACTTTTTAGGAACAACAACAAATTTCATATGACTGTTAAAAAGCCTACTAAATATTGTACTTTTTAGTTGAATATATTAACCAGACAGTTACAGAAAGCTACTTTTCCGTGTGTGATATGCTTTTGGAAATGTATTGTACTGAATGTTGTCCGCACAGTCTTACATATATGACTGTAGGTAATAATATATTTCTTTATAACCAGAGAGAGTATGGTAATACTTCACTTAGCATTATCACGAGCATGGAATAAACATATTTTACGAAACTCAACTAAAAGTTTAAAGAAAGCTATTGTTGCATTGGAGAAATTAATTACTAGTCCCAAGAGGGGAGTTAATCAAAAAACTTCATTTGCTTTAATAATTTTATGTTAGTACGAGGTATTGTTTGTTTTGCAGACATACAGTGTGACAATTTTTCACTGTAATGAACATTTTTTTGCTTTTATGATTTTTGTATAGTGGCCTGTCAAACCCAAAATTCGCAGAAAACATTTTTATGCTAGAAAAGAATATTGACTTATTGAACTGAAATAATTCACACTAAATAACAAAGTTATATGCTAGAAGATCTATATTAAAACAAAAAAATTAATACTTTTGTGTTTAAAAAATGTATAAATTTGAAATTAGAATTTTAAAAATTTAAGAATTTTTCAAAACACAGAAATACTTTATTTTTTGTATAGGAAATCATGTAGCCCACAACATTGTTACCCAGTGTGAATTATTTCAGTTCGGTAAGTCCGTTGGTTTTATTTTGTAGCATAAAACAACTTTCTGCAAATTTGGACTTTGATATGTCATTTACAAAAACTATAGAGGCTAAACATAATTTCATTACAGTGAAAAATAGTCGCAATGTATGCCTGCAAAACAAACCATATCTCATACAAATATACACATTATTAAATTATTAAAAATTCTGGTGAACTCCCCCTTACGAGATTGCATTACCTACCTACTTACCTACCTACCAGTATGTCTACACAGTCACAATCAATGGCATATGTGTAGTATCTTCATCATGGCACATGTTACTTGGTTTGGCAACAATAAAACCCACTAATAAACTCCAAGCTCACAGTGACCGCTTTTGAAGGCTCTGCAGGGTTCCCACAGAAATATTAAAATGAATTTCCCTGACCAATCATTAAAAATTTCCCTGACCATAATTAATATTATTTTAACAACACGCCTATACAACAAACTTTTTTTTGTAGCCTCCACCATCCCCATAGATGCCCATCACTCTCCTTTTAAGCAAAAGATATTTTATATAACAATTTAAAACAGTAACATTGAAATAAATACATATAAACTAAGTTGCAGATGCCATATTTGACTATTTGAAAACTCACATTTAGTAATAATAATAATAATAATAATTATTATTATTATTATTATTATTATTATTATTATTATAAAACACCAAAAATATGGATAAAAAAAACAGAAAAACTAACACGTAAAAAAGGAAAAGTGGCCTTCACAACAGAAAAAAAGCAGGCTGTGAAAAGAGCAGTTTAATACTGTACCATACTCAGAACATTTTCACTGACTTTCTGCTCTCTTAGGGTCATTTTCCCTGATTCACAGGGTTTCAAAACATGTTTCCCTGACTTTCCCTGGCCAAATTAATTTTCTCTGACTTTCACTGACTTTCCAGGTCTGTGGGAACCCTGCTCTGATACTGTACCATGAACTATGGATTCAAGTAGTAATGGCGTCTGTGAGGATGTCCGGTATTGTAACTGCACACAAAAATGTTGTGTTGAATAATGCTAAATGCAGGAAATGCTCAAAACTTGTCCGGAATGGTATTCTTCGTGACGAGTGTGATACATGGTATCATTATACTGGATGCTGTGAAGTAGACGAGTGTAAATTACCACAAAACTAATGGCCTTGTGACACATGCACAAAAAAATATAGCTATGATCTACAAACTGAGGGCAAAGAAGCACACCTCTCGACGACAGAAAGTGAGTGTATGGAAATTGTTCAGGCGTTAAAAAATAAGAAATAGAATCTTTGAGAGAGGTAATAAATATACTAAAAGAAGAACTTTCTTCCGGCCATAAGACACAGTCACCAAGCAAGTCAGATGTGTAGACTAATATGGCACAAATAAGACCATTGAAACCTCCGACTCTCAACTCTCCACCCCACGCATTCACTGTGCCACTTAAAAATTGTTTTTCTGCTCTGAACAGCTTAGTCGCAGACTTCCCACATCTTCCATCCCGCTCTTCTACTGGCAAGCAAGAAGAAAAATGTACTCCAAAAGAACTTCCACAAAACCGCAAGGTTTGAGTAATGTGCAGTACCTACAAGAAAACAAGACCACGCACAAGTCAAGACCAATGGACCGCCGGGAAATTGGAAACAAAACATACAATGCAAGACTCTCCTGTCTGCAGCAAAGAAGACAACAAAAGAGTGTTAATACTTGGTGATAGTCCTTCACGAGGCATTGCTCCTCAAGTTGCGAAATTCAGTCCGTTATACTAAACCTGGGGCCCCCCAGCATGAAGTGCTGTGTTGTGTTAACAAAGAGTTGCAGAATGTGAATAGTTATGACTCTGTTGTAATCATCGGCAGATCCAATGACATAGCAAGAAACAAAGGAAGAAAAGCTGTACATAGCCTGGAGGAAATCACTGGCCGACTAGTAATGTAAATGGGGTTAAAACTACTCCTGCCTTTGATAATATAACTTCCACCCAATCCATGTATCTGTTTCCTGTAACCAAGAAAGAATTGCTGTCTGTGGTCAACAAAATTAAAGAATGTTCATCTGGCCTTGACGATGTGCCTGACCTTATTATTAAAAGATGCACTGATTCCTTAGCAACTCCATTACTGTATCTATTTAATGAACCATTACTGCAAGATACTTTTCCAAGCTTATGAAAGTGTTCTAAAGTTCTCCCTCTCCACAAAAAAAGGCCGACATAACCTGTGCCAAAACTATAGGCCTATATCCTTCTTGCTTGGGTTCTCAAAAATATTAGAGTTCTTGGTGTTAAATAGAGTTATGTCTTTTCTTGAAAAAAAAAATATTAGTTAACAACCAACATGGATTCAGGCACTGTAAATCAATTACTCCTGCTTTATTATAATTCATTGATTATAGTGATGGATTTGGATAGCAGGAGATGTCCTGTAGGACTTTTTTGTGATTTGAGTTAAGGCTTTCAACAGTGTCAATCATGCTATACTTATCCATAAATTAAATTTATATGGTATCAGAGGCGTAACTTTCAACTGGTTCAAGTCATATCCGCCCCATCAGTCTCAAGTAATAGTAATACCCTACATTAAATTATGTACTAAAACTAAATATTACATAAAATCTGATGATCAAAACATTTAAATCGGTGTACCTCAAGGTTCTGTTTTTGGACCTTTATTGTTTCTCTTGTATGTTAATGACTTGACAAAAGTGTCTCAAATGGCAAATGTGTGTTATACGCTGATCATACTAACATATCTATATGTGGGGATAATTCAACTGATTTGCAAGAAAATATTGCTATATTAACAAATGAAATTACAGAATGGTTCAGCTCAAATGACTAAACACTAAATAAATTAAAAACAATCTGGATGCACTTTAAACTATAAAAAGTTATGTACTTCTCAAGAACCAGTTGTATCAATTAGTGGTGATGTGATAACTAAGACAAACATAACAAAAATCTTAGGAACCCATATTGATGAAAAAGTAAACTGGAAACCCCATAAATCTAATCTGTCGAAAAAAATTAGATCATCAGCATTTGCAACGCAAATACTTTCGAAACTCAGAAAATTAAGTGGCCTGAAAATTATTTATTTTGGTTATGTTGAGGCACATTTAAGGTATGGAATAGTTTGTTGGGAAAACTCTGTAGATGCCAAAATCTTTATTCTACAAAAGAATATAATTAGAATCATAATGCATGCTGATGTGCAAGCTTCTTGCAAGCCTCTTTTTAAAAAAACTAGAAATGCTAACCTTACCCAGTTTATATTTATATGAAACACGTATCTATGCACACAGAAAACTTAATATACACAGTTACAGTAAAAGAAATAAAAATAAATTTCACTTAACATCTCACAATACTGCATGCTCTGCACACAGCTATAAGTACTCTGCTATTTGACTATGTAACAAACTTCCAGCAATTCTTAAATCAATAAAAAAACCTGCCTACATTTAATAAGAAATTTATAAGTGTACTCTAAAGGCTGAATCTATAGACCTCTTTCGAATGACAACTAACTGCTATCCCAATAGAGAAAGCATTGGTGAGCAGTTGGTTGTCATTCAAAAGAGGTATATAGATATGGCCCTAAGTTACAATTTTAATACCATCAAGGAATTTATGGTCACTCATATAGGCTGGGAAACAGTTATGTAAATCTGTATACAATGATAAGTATGGTCTATATATAGTTGCTGTTATGTAGTGTCTCATGTTTGGTCCCCAAGTGTATTTGTGTAATGATATGCTGTTTATTAGTGTAAATACTACTGTCTACAATTTATATTTAGTAATCTATATATTGGATGTGGGTGAACATATGGACAGTTTAATGTGAGCTCTCAAAGTAAAGGTATGTTGTGAGTGAAGAGGTTTAGGTCAGCGCTTAACATCAAGGTCTTTAGCGTTGGTGAGGGGTGATACAATGTGAGTATAGAGCAGCACCGGAATGAATGGGCGGGAGAAACGGGAGATCCCAGAGAAAACCCGCCGACCAGCGACATCGTCCGGCACGATTCCCACACGCGAAAATCCGGAGACCGACCCCGTTGGGAACCGAACCCAGATCGCCTTGGTGGGAGGCGAGAGATCTGACCCCTTGGCCAGCACGGCCCAAAAAGATATGTTGTGAATTTTGTATTGCACTGTATTGTAAATACATATGTATGTATGAACCTATGTATCTCTTATGATGTATTCCAGTGGACTACACTCACCTTAAACTGAAAAAGTGCTGCTGTCATATGATTACCCGCAAAAAGTTTGTATCCTTTATGCCCTTACAACTGGAACACGAAGCACAAAACATTTGTGACAACAAATGATTTTCAACATAAAATTTTTCCTACTCAAACATTATTAAAAAGTGAAAATGAAAGTCTGCAATGTTTGTGAAGTTATTTTTTCACTAGTCTCTCTTATTTGGCCAAGAACTGAAAGTAGTTAAGTACTCATGAACCACTCGCCGTTACTAACCTTATCGAAAAATAATAATAACAAACATTATCAAGATAACAACTGTATTTTAACTATTTATTGAACGTATTATATTATTAAAATGACGGAGTGTCAATTCCATGATGAAATAACACTATAATAATGATTTACATATTGTTTACGGGTCACAGGTTGTCGCCATACTTGCACTCGGACAACCGCGCTGTCTCTAGAGCCAGTGCAATAAAACTTCCCCGCGGTGTGCACTTGGCAAGTGCAAGTCGCCATTGGAACACGAAAAATTATTGCACTCTGCGAGTGCGGGTGGGGTCTGGAACACGTGGCACTCGCCCAGTGCGCATAGAGTTCAGTCGAGTGCTGTCATTGTAATTTCCTATTATTGACAAGTCTTAATACTACCGGTACAATTTCTGTATACAATGTAGTCCACAGGACAATAAAGAATTGAATTGAATTTTCCCACCTCTTTTTAATTAGGCTTACCACTATGAAAACTATATTCATTCATGCATGTAGGGCACAGAAAATTCACATGTTCTTAGTGAACATCACAATAACCTGCCAATGCATTACAGGGTTATACTGTAGTACTATTCTAGTTTCAAGAGCAAGCAATTAACATGAAAAACTATTTATACTGCAACTATAGCATTATAACAAATTAAATTTTTTGGCCAATCATAACGCTGTACTTCACAGGAATCTGTACCTTATTATCTACAAAGCAATTATTAGAAACTTAACTTGACAAAGAAGTCCAATCACCTTACACATCCTGCTACCCTCACACAATATGAATTTGTTATTTTTTCTTTTGAGTTATCTCAAGAGCAGTGTGCACCGAACACCTGTTAATGAACTTGACGACCAAGATCAATACATGTACTGCAGTCTCCGTTGTATAGTCCATACTGTATAAGAATCCATTTATTGACCGATCACATGAAAGTATGCCCACATAAACGATCTCACAGCATATCCTTCCATCACCATGTGCAGAAAAGGTCGCACAGGCTGGTGACAAGATGTTCTTAGAAATCTATCGAGCGACTGCAGATTGGCAAGATCTGAAAAAACTTCGGTATGCGGAGTTTCTAAATGCATCAAGGAAGCCAAAACCTGACCTCGCCTCACTGCCACCAACCACAGGAGCTGCGCGCCAACACTCTTTTAGAGTTTATTTACAGGTAGGCCATACATATATTAAATCCATTAACTTAATGTTTTATTTGATGCTCTTCACACCACAGTTTCTTGATACTTACTGCAGTTTGGTTACTTACAGATACAGCAATGGCTGGACAACCCCTTACCTCCAATCGAGTGGGGATGGAATCAAGGGGAGGATGGATTGTTGACCCCAGTAACAACAAAAGACCCAGTAGCACCTGAAACAATACTAAACACCATATTTTGTCGATGTTTTTCTGGGTGTGGGGGACGATGTGGGTGCCGAAAAGCGGGCATTCCATGCTCCATGGTGTGTGGCACGTGCCATGGTTCATGTACAAATGGTGCACCGTTATTGGATCTGCAATATGACGACGATGATGACTCACTTGTCTATTTTTGATATGTACACATTCAGGACGAGGTAATTTTTTTAATCAAAAATGACTATAGTTTTTCTGTTATTTTTAAGTTAATTTAATATTAAACGTGAATTGTATACCATTAAGGCCATGCAAGGTAGTTCCACAGCATTAAATTTTTTTTTTAAATTAAAAATTACGTAGATATAGGAAAATCCCTACAAATATTTGTAAAAAATATCTCGTATTTTATAGCTAAATTTTTTGATAGAAAAATACCTAAGATTTGTGCACCCAAAGTATCAGAATTTTGTCACAAAAGTAGGCCAAAATAATTTTTTTTACGGACGAACGGTGAAATATTTTGCAAACTCCCTACATAGAATTGTGTACTGTATGGACACACACATACTAGGATTTTCTGAATACATTCCGTTGAAAACTATTTGAGTTCTTTGCAAAAAAAACTACCATGAGTGCCCTCAAAACACTATATTTCAACAATACACGATTTTTACATCCCCTGCATCTCGCAAACTAATCATCCTAGAGAAAGCTATGCAGACCTTTTTTGTAGAAAATTTATTTACTTTAATTTTGTACTTTAATACATTTTCGTTAAAAGCCGTGGTTTTCGAGTTATTAAAGAAAAACGTAAAAAATTGACCTTTAAACGGCCCCCCAACATCTCGCTCATACCCCATCGGTCAGGACTTTTAGTATGTTGTTCATGACACTTCCCCCTACCACTGTACAAAAATTTGCGACTACACAATTTTTTCCCCCTATTCTACAATTTTTGGTCTTCGTTGACTGGACTACAGAGCTGTGTAAGTTTCAAGTCGTGTCCAAATAACGTACCTTTCTTGTAAACACTGCAGGATTTTGTAGTTAAACATAATATCACAATCACACATTGCATTCTCGGGCTAAATATAACACAAGTGAACACCACACATGTTTTCTGATGGTGCTAGAATATGAAAAATGATTAAATGCCAAAACAGTACAAAGCAAATTTTTACAACAATTTGTTGACAAAAAAAGTTAATCTTACACTACATCCAACTCTCAAGTTTACAGCACACATTTCAATACAAACACCTTAATTACAAGGATAGGTTATAAGGAACTGTGAAAATAAAATTATAAAAATAGCCACTTAAGACTAATGATTGAAATATAAGAATATTAAGGCAAACACTGGTCACAAATGTTTAAGCCTACATGAAAGCACTATGTCACAAAGTAAAAATTACATAGGTTGCATTTGCTCATAAAGACAACTAGATTAAACAAATTATGGGGAACCATGAGTGTGTGTAAAATCTGTTTTTATGTTTAGTTTGCTCTAAAATATACAAATTAGTCTGACAATATAATTAAAAATTTTTTTAAACTATAATCAATCTCATAACCCAGAATTTGATGATTTTGTAGTGAGAAAGGTGCCATGCTGCTACTTTATGTTTACCTTTGAACCACATGCCACCCTGATTGAAAAGGTTCTGTTGTACAGTAAAAACCCACGATGGATTCTGTGTCGCTTGTTGGACGTTTGGTAGAAACTCCACAGTATCATTTAGTGTCGCTGTCACTAGACAAGTTATCGTCACCAAGATGTTTAACGATTGGTTCAAAAATGGCATGACTGTACCGAGTTATTTCCTGTGAACAGTCTTAAGAAATAAGTTGGTCCACATGTGAGGAGACATATTTGTTCCACCTGAAATGTAAGGAGGTCTGGTGTTGTTTCACATAAAAATATAGTGTTAAATAATGCTAAATGCGGTAAATGCTCGAAAATCGTGTGAAATGGAATTCTTTGCGAGAAATGTGATATGTGGTATCATTATAGTAGATGCTGTGAAGTGGACGAGCATAAAATACCACAAAACAAGTGGCATTATGCCACGTGCACAAACGGAAATGGCTACGATCTACAAACTGATGTGATAGAAGCACAGCATTCGACAACTGTGAGTATATGAAAATTATCCAGATGTTAAAAGAAGAAATTGAATCCTTGAAAGAGATAATTAATATTTTGAAACAAGAACTCTCTGTCAGCCGTAGGATGCACTCACCTAGCAAGATATATGCGCAGACAAATATGGCTCAAAGCATTGCCCTGCTTCAGACCTCTCCATCCTAAAATTTCACTGTGCCACTTAAAAATCTGTTTTCTGTCCTAAACAACTTGGTTTCTGATTTCCTACATCTTCCATCCAACTCAACTCCTGCGAGACAAGAAGATAAATTGCGGCCTAGAAGAATTTCCAAACTACCCCAAGGTTTGAAGAATAATATGCAGTACAAGAAAGCATCAAGGCAAAGCCGAGACCAAGGGATCACCGGGAAAATCAAAGCAAAACATACTGTTCAAGAAGATTCTTCTTCCCGCAGTAGCACCACAGTACCTACACAAGATAAGAGAAGCAAAGTGTTAATTCTTGGTGATAGTCATGCAAGGGGTGTAGCTTCTCAAGTTTCAAAGTGCAGTGCAAGTGTTTCACCAAACCTGGCGCCCCCAGCATGAAGTGCTGCGTTGTGTTACAGAAGACTTGTATCTTGTAAAAAGTTACGATTCTGTTAAGTTAACCGGTGGATCCAACGATGTCGCAAGAGACCAAGGGGAAAAAGCAGTTCAAAGCCTGGAGGAAAACCTACGAAAATTGAAGAGTAAGTCTGTTGTAGTAGTAAACATTCCACACAGACACGACCTGAGTAGCAAATCTTGTGTCAATGCTGCAGTTCAAGTAACAAACTGTAAGTATGAACAACTGTGCACCCAGTTCCCGAATGTGAAATGCATAAACATACACAGTCTTGATCGGGATATGCATACCTCCCATGGCATGCACCTGAATATCCAGGGTAAAGAATATTTAGCCTCCCAAATATGTGACATAGTAAGTAGGAAGTCTGTAATTCCTCATGTAAAATCTACCTTTCTTGATAAATGGCTGTCTAGTAAAGAGAGCCGAGCCAAACCAGATGGTGTAAATAATAGTTTGCAAAAACCTCTCACAAAATATACAATGTTAGATAAGTGGGTTATCAAGACAAAACGTCTTCCAGAAGGAAATGTTTTTTTTAGTGCAAGCCGTGATGTATACCCCAGCAGTTGCTTATCTGACAAAAATGTAAATGAAAACAGTATTGATAAAATTAGCACCACATGTAGGCTTAGGCCTAAGTTACAACAGTCTGTAAAAGTTCAGGATGCTTCACTTGTAATAATCCACCAAAACATTCAGTCAGTTTCACATAAAATAAAACAAATTCAAGCTCTTCTTGATTCCATTCATTGCGATGTCTTGTGCCTATCTGAGCATTGGTTAAAAATCAATGAACATATTAATATACCTGGCTTTATACTAGTGTCCTGTTATAGTAGAGTGCTGTCTAAAAGTGGAGATGTTTGTATTTTTGTTAGGAATAATTTAAATGCTGTATCATATGGCATCAGAAGCTGTGAAAAATACTTTGAAGCATCTGCTGTTGTTGTAAATGGTAACAATTCAAAAATATTAATAATTGTTGTATACAGATCACCTAACTCTAGTATTGAACTATTCTTTAGTGAACTAGGATTGTTGTTGAATAAGGAGGTTTCTAAACACAAAAATATTGTTATTTGTGATGATTTTAACATTAACACAGATACTGACAATAAGAACTCAAGAATGTTTATTAACTTATTAAGATCTTTTAACATTTATATTACCATCACACTGGCCACAAGAGAAAATTTTAAGTCAGCCACCACTATTGACAACATCCTAACTAATCTTAATGAGAATACTTATCAAAGCTCTGTCATAGGGACTGGACTGTCAGACCATTATGGCCAGTCAATCAAAATAAATAACTTCTTCAGCATCAATCAATCCCGGCATTCCAATAAAGGTATTACTGAGATGAAAAGACAATTTGATGAAAATAGTATAGGTATTTTTTGTAATCTCTTACAATTCACAGACTGGTCACTTATGCTTGAAAAAAATAATGTTGATGACATTTGTTTATCTTTCTCAAACATATTTATGTTACATTTCGAACAAGCTATTCCACCAAAAATTCTTCATAAAAAGCCTAGGGCTACATTCAAAGGCTGGATATCCAAGGGCATTAAAATATGTTGTTTGAATAATAAAAGGTTACATCAAAGGTCAAAGCTCTCTAATGACCCTATCTTTATTAATTATTGTAAAAATTATAACAGAATCTACAAACAAGTCTTGAAAGCTGCCAAACAAATGTATTTTGAGAAGATGATTAAAGTTTCTACCAACAAATGCAAAACGTGGAATACTGTAAAAAATTAATTACAAGAATTTGAAACTGATAATACACACAACATAGAAATTAAGAAACCTGGCGTAACACAAACCATTAAAGCTACCAATGATATTTTTATGAAGTAGTACATGACCACCTTCCGACTCATAATATACATGGAGTTAAAACTGTTCCTGCTTCTGAAAATACGACTTACATTCCATCTCTGTATCTGTAACTCAGAAAGAATTGCTAACTGCAGTCGACAAGATGAAAGGTACACGTTCATCTGGCCTGGATGACGAGCCAGATTTCATTATTAAACGAAGCATTGATTCGATAGTAACTCTATTACTGCATCTATTTAATGAATTTCTCATGCAAGGAACATTTCCAAGCCTATGGAAGTGTTCTAAAGTTCTCCCTCTTCATAAGAAAGGTGCTCCGAATCTTTGTCAAAATTATAGGCCTATATATTTATTGCTTACTTTTTCAAAAATATTGGAGTGCACTGATGTTTAATAGATTATCATCCTTTCTTTAAAAGAATAATATATTAGTTAACAACCAACATGGTTTCAGGCATGGTAAATCAACTACCACAGCAATATTTGAATTTATTAATAATATAGTGTTGGACCTGGATAACAAGAGATATCCAGTAGGACTTTTCTATGATTTAAGTAAGGCTTTCGACACTGTCAGTCTGAGTCATACTATACTTATCCAGAAATTAAGTTTATATGGCATCAGAGGTGTACCCCTCAACTGGTTTAAATCATATCTATCCCATTGGTCTCAAATAGTTGTAATGCCGTACACTAACCTCTCTACTCATACCAAATAGGATGGACGTTAAATCTGATACGCAAAAAAATATCAATTGGCGTACCTCAAGGCTCGGTTCTCGGACCATTATTCCTCTTGTATGTCAATGATTTGCCTCAAAATGTCTCAAGCGGCAAATTTGTGCTGTACGCTGATGATACCAATATATCTATACATGGTAATAATCAGGCAGATTTAAGTAGAAATATTACGAAATTAACTGAAGATATTGCAAAATATTTCAGTTCAAACGACATAACACAGAAAAATTTGAAAACAATTTGGATGCATTTTAGACTTAAAAAAGCAGGATGTAATTTTGCAGAACCAGTTGTATCAATTAGTGGTGATAAGATAACCCAGACAGACACAGCAAAAATCCTAGGATTCTTTACTGATGAAAATTTAATTGGAAACCCTACATTCGCAATCTGTAAAAAAAAATTAGCTCAGCCATGTTTGCGATGCGGACACTTTCAAAACTTATCAACTTAAGTGCTCTGAAAATGATTTATTTTGGTTATGTGGAAGCACATTTAATGTGTGGCATAATTTTCTGGGGAAACTCTCTAGATGCGAAGATATTTATTTTACAAAAAAAAAATATCAGGATAATAATGAATGCTGATTTTAAAGCTTCATGCAAGCCACTGTTCAGTAAATTGGAAATTCTAACCTTAACCTAGTTTATACTTATTTGAAACACTAATTTATGCACACACAAAACTTAAAAATGAAGCGCAGAGTGGTGGTATACACAGTTACAGTACAAGGAACAGAAATAATTTTCACTTAACGTCACACAACACTTCATGCTATGCAAATAGCCCTAAATACTCTGCTATATGCCTGTATAACAAACTTCCTGCAGTTTTAAAATCTGAAAGAAGCCTACCTAAATTCAAGAAAATTCTGAAATGTGTATTATTAAGTTATTATTTTTATTCCATCAAGGATTTTATGTTCACAAATATATGTTGGGAAACTGTTATGTAAATCTTTATAAGTACTACTGCTACAATAATTTACGTGGTTGCTACTGTGTGTTGTATTTGGTGCCAAAATTGGCTTGACTGTCTGTGAATAATGTAATGATACCAGTGCAATTTATATTGTAGTTATTAGTGTAAATAATAGTGTTATTGTATACACAGTTTCTGTTGAGTTCTCTGCTTATGTCCATAATGTCAAAAAGTTTCCAATGAGAACTCTTTTTTTTGTTTGTTTGTTTTTGTAAATATGTACATAGCTCTTCTATGATGAATCCTATACTACTTGTACAATCTCTGTATATGATGAGGTCTACAGGACCGTAAAAAAATTTTAATTAAATTGCAACTTTCAAGAGATTAGCATTTTTTAAACATAGTCTAGGCTACTAGTACCGAAGGCCAAGAAACAACTTAACAGCTGTGTTTTTAATGTGTGCTGGGGTTTCTCCCCACCGAACTTGACTTGGTGATTTGACCTGGATTAACGGAAGCAATAAACTACTTTTACGGCAGCAGACGTGTGTGTGCACGCGCTGGACGCTGGGGTGTGGAACTGATACCTTCGGCCAAGCTCGGGCCGCATCGGAACTGTTCGGGCCGCCCTCCCTCTCCTGGCCATCCCAACCTTTCCTTGGCCAGCATCAGCTGGTGACCCGCCGCGGAGAGGCACTCTGGCCCAGCCGTGTGTAACTCATATGACAACGCGTAACCACGTAGTATTTACAAATCCGCTTGCTAGGTAGCGCTTGCAAGCCAAGATGCTCGTACGTAGTTCTTTGTGAGTTTCTAGAGAGCGGTAAATTTCGTGATCAAAGTGGGTTTATAGTTATTAAAAACAGAAACAGCTATCATAATTATAAAGAGCAACTTTTAAATACAAATTAATATATTTTATAATTAATTACGTTTGCGGACAGGTTTCTTTATGACTAAATTTATACTTGATAATATTATTTGAGTAGTTGACCCAGGGGTGTTAGACGTACCAGGATCCTGGTACACGTACCAGTTTTCAGGGTGTTGTACCATGTACCAGGAAACTTTCGTCCTGGTACGCAAAAGTACCAGAATTTCCGAATTTTGCATTCAAATGTATTAAAAGCCATCATTAAACAGTATTTTCAGCAAAAACCTTGCAAACAAAAAATGTGTTACGGCACATTACTTCTTCTGAATTCAGAGCATGAATCTGCGCATATAGTTATTGCAGGTTATTGCATCATTCAAGCTTTGGCAGACGTCAACCTCTGATTTTCTGGTTAACTAAGAGTATTCTTTGAACATTTGCAATATATTTTTTCTCTTAAATACTTAAGACATGACTTTGTGCTTCATATTTTTTCAGGCCTGTCAGCATTTGCGATTTTTTTTACCATGTACCAGGTTTTCGTTTAAAGTACCAGCTTTTTTGTGGTGTCAGTACCAGGATTTTGGAGTCACCATCTAACACCCCTGAGTTGACCGGAGATGTGTTTCGATGTGAATTGTGAAAATGGCGACGAGTTTGTTGTGCACATATTGGCGCATGGTTATTATAAAGTTTAACATGGACTGATGCAGTTTTGAAGATGCCGGTAAATACACACAGATGTTGAGTGCCGTCATGCAGAAATAATTGCATCGTTAATCCTGATGTTTTGGTGTTCAGATTTCCTTCAAACAAGAACACGTAAGTACTCGCTTTCGTTAGTAGGCCTACATACTGTACTATTATTTACTGTTATACGCTCAAGCTATTTGCATCCTAAAAAAAAAATGCTTAATTAGCTTTTGTTTGTTAAAGGAAGTAGCACAGCAGCATGTGTTTTAATTTTATTTTTAGTCTATATCATATAGGCATTTCTGTATTAAATATTTTTTTTTCCCTTCAAATTTTGAGCTTGGTATTTTCTATTGTGTCTTAGGCCGGGTTTATAAACTACGCAGGCACGCAAGAAAACAAAAAGAAAATACTCCTAGATTCGTAAGAAAACTACAGTGGTTTATAAAGTTCGCAAGCGTAATGATGTAACCAACATTACAACTCACAATTTCAAAATGGCAACATGAAATTTCTTTCTCTATTTTCAAAACAAAATTAAGCTTTGACTGTTAATTCCTCGTAAAATCGTCTCAAAAACAATCAAATAAATAAATGAGCTGTATTCCAAATTAAAAGACACTAATGTACGAAATGATGAACGCACAGCCTCCTAGAAACAATTGAAACGCATCCGAAACATGTTCGCCAGATAAAAAACAAATATCTAGTAGGCCGTGACACGCACGAAGTTGACAGTTCGCCAACTCTTGCGTTTCGATGTTCCGTTTTCAGGAGGACTGCGTAGTTTATAAACCAAAACGTGAGGATTGTATGTGCTCAATTTCTTCCGTGCTTCCGTGCCTGCATAGTTTATAAACCACGCCTTAAAGATAGGCCTGGGATAATCATAAGCACTAATTTTAGTAACATGGAAAGTTTGACTCAGTGAAACTTTTCCTTAATAGGCCCTAGGCTACTGTGTAAAAGGTTTGGCCAATTGAAGCTTTGAAAGCGAAGCATTTTATTCTCAAATGAACAACAAAAATCAATTAATGAGACTAAACTTCAGAGAGTAAATTACTTAATTTGGGACTGGTAGTATTGCGATAGTTTTTTGTGTGTACATATTGTATATATTATTGTAGCAGTGTTTGTAT
This sequence comes from Medauroidea extradentata, assembly GCA_003012365.1. NCBI lineage: Eukaryota > Metazoa > Arthropoda > Insecta > Phasmatodea > Phasmatidae > Medauroidea > Medauroidea extradentata. Next base: position 157 of record PNEQ01083645.1, on the reverse strand, counting down.
TCTATATTATTTGTATTTGTTATGTGATGTCCAACAAGTTGACAAACCCCATATTCAAAGAACTCAATGTTCGAAAGTTGAATCAAGTGGGTGATGTAATAAGATAAATAAAATAAAACATCAAATCATTAGGCTCTACCGTTATGAAAATTATGCT
>PNEQ01083644.1:0-58787 GCA_003012365.1 Medauroidea extradentata | reverse complement strand
GGCAAACAATCGAGCAGAATCGTCGAAAAAAAGAAGCTGTTCAGCTTTTGTAAGCGTCTTACGAAAATGGTACGTGAATAGGCTAGTGATTATTTAAAGTACCTATTATTAACATGTAAGTACGGTACCGAAGAACGACTAATATTTTAGTGTGAATCTCACGCCACAATCGCATTTCACTTGATATTCAGGCGATATCCGAGAAACAATCAGGCTATAAAGGCTGCAAACCATTAGCTACACGTATTTGTTCGTATTAAGCGCATATTCTGTAACACAATTCACCACCACGATAATATGCACCGTACTACACGCTTAAAGGCTTCATCACGAACGTGTTGTGGCTGCAAGTAGTTTTGTAACTCCTAAAGTAATATACCGACGCCATAAACAACGTAACTGGCCTTGCCACGACTAGGAAAACGTGGCGTCCCGCCAAGCGAATTTCGCCTAGTGACGTCAAGCCAATCACAGAGTGTTCTCATCCCGTTTGAAAATTTCTGGATTTCTTACATTTACGGCGACGTTTTTTTACATGTTAGATGTTGTTCTAAGTCTCGGCATTAAGTACACATGTTATTTAACAGTAAATCTAAATGCTGGTAATGTTTTTAGTTAAATACCCGACACACGCATGTTCCCCACTGCGGCCACAGGAGTAGTTTTGAACTCTGGCATGTGGGTATTATTGGTGATTGGTTGCACATTCTTTCACATTATAGGTTATGAGCATATTTCGTTACATAACACTTACCGAAACGAATTCATAACGCCTGAGAAATTACATTTGAGTAAACCCATTATATCGAGACCAAGGTGACAGAACAATACTCACCGATTCAAAGTTTGCAAAAGTGACGGCTCTGCAGTTTTGTAGCCCTCACAAACTTCAGAAACTTCAGTTTCCCTTATCTTTATAATACATAAAATCTTTCGCAGAGAGGTTTCGTTATTGCAAAACTTTAACTTAATTAGTTTGCGTGCGACGACTGCCAACTCAACTTTATTATAATATAATTTATCGTAACCTAAATTGTGGCTGAAAATGGAGAGCGTAGTTTTCGCATTAACCACAGAATATGGGGAGGAACTATTTGGTTACTCTAAAGCTGTTATATTAACATGTGGTTTGTGTTTCTTTTGTTCCAGACGCCAGCCAATACGCTCACTACGTGTTCAACACAATCAAACACAAGCAGACGGGTAAAATAAGCTTCGAGGTAAGATAACAGTTTTCTGTTAAATCTTTCATACTATTGTTAAAAAATTTTCCGCCTGACGAGGTACAGGCATTGCTTTCTTGAGCATTATCAAATAGTTTCACCTGCGTTACTTTTCCTCATTTTTACAACTAACCTTCCACAGGAAGGAAGTAGAATTTTTCTGTGGATAGTAATAAATTAAGTATAAGCACTAGTAGCCGAACAATATTATGTCGCCCCAGAAATCTTAGAATGAGACTAAGAAAAAAACCAACAAACGATAATCGAAAAAAATGAGAAAACAAGCCTAGTTTGGCTGTAGTCAACACAGCCACAAACCAAAACAACATAAAATGAAAGATGCTATAAGGAATTTGTCAACAACAACTGAGGTAAGGTGAGTGAACTTTGCGTCTCGTCGACAGCGAGGTCATTAGAGACGGTTAGACACAACATGATACAATGACAGGGCCTTTGTTTAGGAACCATCCCAAAATTAGCCTCTAGCGATTTCGGGAAACCTTTGAAAACCGAATTCAGGATAGCCGGAGCCGGGGATCGAACCCGGGTCCTCCCGAATGCGAGTCTAATGTTATTGTTGCGTCACATCACTCAGTGATAGCACTGAGATCCAGCGTTGGAGTTTTGGTTAGAGACAGAAATACTTGCCGAAGCTCTGACTTGCGACATGTCAAATGACGCGCTAATATCCACGGATGAAAATACGAAGAGTGTATCCTATTATTGCACTACTTCTACGCCTATACATGTTCAAAATATTAAGCAGAACTTTCATTACTTAGTTGTGGTAGTACTATTTCACTGGCATCATGACGTAGCGGGTGAAATGCCAAAATTGGACGCAAGTAAATCTAGGGTAATATTTTTGGTATATAGTATGGGTGTGTTTTATGATTTAGGATTGGCTTGATTTTAGTTTACAAGACATCTACATCCTACTTCATCAGATATCATTCCATCATAAAATTGTAACTAAGTAAGGTAGATGTTAAGGCTTTACTTCAATCTTGACTATTTTATTTGATTTGATTTCACTTGTATATTTGAACCACCTCCCTTTGTTATTTTTCTACTTATATATATTCCCTATTTGTAAAAAAAAAAAATAAAATAAACTTTGTAAAAAAATTCAAGCAACTTCACTGCTTCAGCTAGATACAAACCCGTTAATTCACGGTCCAGAAGCGATGTGTAAGTGGCCTCATATCTCACTGCATTGTCAGCTTTAACGAAATATGAGGTTTGGCACCCAAAACTTGGCTAGCGTCCATCATAACCAGTCTCTTGCGCCCCGTGTTATTTTTCAGAACGGCAAAAGACTTTTTCCTCCTACAATTTACGGACGAATGAGCAGCAGCAAAGCGACAGAGTGAATGAAGCCCGCTGTGCTTGCAGACGAAAGCCACAAAATCTCGTGCGACAATCGTGCTGCGTGTAACCTGATATGCAGACGTACTGGCGCAAAAATATAAAAACAGCTCGGGATACGCCGTCAAGTTTCGTTTACAGATTCTTTTTCTCTTGTGAAAAAGCACAATTATTTTACTCGTGTTAATGTCGCTTCCTCCTAGTCATTACGTTGATACAGCCTCGTCATGTGCATAACGAAATTATCAATGAACCTGCCTGTATTGACCTTGAAGATTTTCTTTAACGAAAAAAGAGTATTTATGTTTCACATAGCTGTTCAATACAAGGAAATCTTTATCCTTGAATTAACGTATACTTTCGGAAACAATGTAACTTATACGTTCAGAAAAAATGTAACAAGTATTACTACATAGAGACTCTATTGCATAGTTACATTATTTTCATGAAAAACAAATCACATAACTAAGAAAATTTGTAAGTGTAATATTAAAGGTGTGAACTATAAAAAATAAGGAAAGTTTAAAAATTTTACGGCACGACAAAACAGCTGCCAGAAACTGCGAAACTCTGTTAGTCATATTTATTTTACGTGTCTAATTTATAGTAACTTATACTTAAACTTTACATGAATTTTATTTCGGTGGTTTACTAAACCATGCGATTTTATGAGTGTTTTTTGGGGTTTACCAAAGGTGTTCTGGTTTTTTTTTTTACATTATTTGTACAATTAGCTTATATCATAAATATTTGACTGAGATACGTTAAATGTTCAGCGTCACTAATTTTAAACGCTAAAAGCAAAAAAATAATTGCGCCCCGCCCTGACTAACCTCGTGATTAAAGTAATCGCCCACAGAACTACGCTGACGTCCGAGTAAACAACACAAGTTGGAAGATTCGCCGAGTCTTGGGGTTTGTAAGCTGCTGCAGTAACACAGGACTGGAGTATCTCTGTGCAGAGTGTGTCTTCTGTCGAGTAATGAGTGGAGGTTCTCTAGAAGTATTCTTTGGCTGTACGTCGATAGTTACACGCACCATTGAGAACGCGCCCTACTGACTGTCTTGGAAACAATGGAGAACGACTCACTGTGGACCATAATAATTGTAGGATCTCCATGCACTTACACGAATTATGCCTAAAAAAGTAGTTACGCCAACGTCTTGAAGCCTCAGTTATATCAGTCTGGCAATATCATAGCTATATCTAGTAGAACTCTGCGGCCTTCGACGCAGAAACTTTGCGGGCAAGAGTCTCTTTACCAAAGCTTCACGCTCTACTGTGACAATGGATTTTTCTGATTTCTCTGTATGCATGACAAGCAGGCGAATAATCGAAAGTCATTGTCGTTGGAAATTGCTACCTGGACCTTAGACTGCAAGGTTACCACATGAAATACCGTGACCTACTAGAGATTGCTACATTGAAAGAAAAAAATGGACATAAGTTTCTGTTAAAATAGATACAAAAGTTCAGTACTATCTAGATTGTGCCTGCAATAATTTGCTCTGTAGAAGGAGGAAAGCCCTTCTATTGAACAGACTGACCAGTGCAGATAGTATTGACACACAAACTGTATTGTCGTCCCTATTCCAACGTAAATACAGTACATTTTACAATATTTTTCTTGCGGTGTCACACAATGTACATTAGCGAGGTCGTGGGTTCGAACACTGTACTCTCTATTGCTATTTTTCAAACTCTACTAAAATATTAATAGCCTCATTGTTTTAAATTTAGCCTGTATTTGAATAGCCATGTTAGCATTTGTGCTTTAATATCTGAAAGTTTCGTTGCTTTCTTATTTGGCACAAGTCTGAATTGTGTACGATATCCAGACATCTTAAAAAAAATCTTTCAATTTACGTGAAGTCAGATTACAGTTACAATCGACATTTAAACAAGTGTTATGTTTTTACAACAAAATGTAAATTTCAGTACTCACGGTTGTTTATAATAAAAATGGTTGCAAAATATTTGAGTACCAAGAATACTATACTCGTGGTATAAAAAGAGACCATTGATGCGCCGGGTAACTAGGTATCAATTATATTCATTAGTCAAATGAGAATAGACTACACACAATATAAAAGGACGCCGATATATTCAAGCCAGGCTCTGCTTGAATTTAACCCAAAGTTTAAAGGGCCTTCCTTCTTGCGCTTCAAATGCGGTGCAGCGAGTTACGATTACCTATTCTTTTTTTGACGAAATTATTGAACGCACATCATATTTGTAAATCTACGAAAAAACGCACACTTCAAACTATGTCGCTTTAGTTTTGAAAATTCAGCACGTTTATTAGAAACATCATTTTTGGGTCCCTCAAAATTATCAAAAACGGCTTTTCTAGGCTGCCGTATCTGGAAAAATAACAACCGTATTCGAAAACCCCAAATATATATAATCAAGCGTTCGACTTTGAACTATGCTGGCCACAAGTAAAAAACTGTGGTCCCCGCTTAAGTCCCATGGGAAAAAGGATAATAGTAAAGCACTACCATGCACGCCAACTGAGTGACTTGCACGGAGAGGCAATAATACATTACATACGTCAGTCAACGACAACCTTACCGCTCCTGCCTCACACACACAAACACAGTCTATCTAGGGAAGCTCCTTAAACATAATGAATTGCCAAGGTTCCAATAAAACAACACAAATGCAAATTTGAAAACTAGTAATTTTGTAGAGTTCATTTCAGGTGATTTGAAACTTCAGTCCGCATCAGTTTTACCGTCGGGCCACAGTTTATATGACACACCATTGTGAACTTTGGAACAATAAAAGCCATTGAAAATGTGGCTGCATCATTTCGCTACGCAGTGTGAACGTGAAAATGGGAGTTTGTACGATGCCAGCATGCAGTAATGTGATTACAACGTTTCCAGCAAATAAACGACCTTTTATCGGTCCATCTATAGACTGACGGATATTAGCGCTCGCTGTAGATAAATCACGCTCTGAATCTAGACTCTTCGGCTCTCAGCACAAACGGAGAACACGCGATGACCAGTTTTAGCGCACGCGTATTTTATTACGGGCTTATTAGATCCACCAATTTTACACTGCCCTATTTGTAAGATTTGACTTAGTGTTAAACCAACTAAAATTTGTTTCTAAAAATTGGATACGCTTAATTTACTGTACGTCAATAGCATACCGGGAGTTCTAGACCGCGACCCCGTGATCAGAAAACAAAACCATTGCAATGACCGTCTTCACTTGATTTTATAATAACCGGTTTTCAGATAGCAGTATTATGTTTTATGACTGTTTCAGATACAAAATCCCAGATTACCGGAAAACAACACATGACAGGCTTCGTTAGAAACTGTTTCTCCCCTCTAAAATCTGACTTGAGCACAATGAATCCTTTATGACACGTGGTAACAATTCAGCTCAAAACATGTATGTCTTCCATAAGTTATAATGCATATACTTTTTAAAAATATGTTTTATCTAGACGTGAGTTAATTCGTTTAACAAAACTTAAATTTACTTACAATCTATGTAGTCTGCATCTTTCCCACATCCGGGATCCGTAGCGTTGTCTGTTAGGCGCCGGTCTACGGTGCAGGAGGTCCTGGGTTCGAACCCTGGGTGGGGTATGGCAGTTGTGTTGTCCCTGCAACTCATTTCGCCTTCATCGGCTTTCATGTACCTCGTTGTTAAAGGGCCGTAAAACTTGTGATCTTAACACTTTCCGGGTTCGATTCCCGGCGGGGTCGGTCACATGGATTTATCGCATGTGGGAATCGTTCCGGACGATGCCGGTGGTCGGCGGGTTTTCTCGGGGGTCTCCCGTTTCTCCAGCCTCTCATTTCGACGTTGCTCCATACTCACCTCGTCACCCCCCAACCATCGCTGAAGACCTCGATATTAAGCGCTAACGAAAATCTCTCACTCACTCACTTAACTCTTTCGCACATTTAAGAAGAACGGCAATCTTGTTAAGCCACTGGGTACGTGAGTCAGTACCATAGAAAACTCTAGTAGAATACAGCGACCTTGGAGCTTCTAGAGCTCTCCTGCGACAGTGGCTTTCCCTGATTCGCGACAGCCATTACTGTGGTGCTGCAAACTTTGCGTTGTTCTTTGGGTACATAATAGACTTCATTTGACCTGTAGAGGAATACAAGTTGTGGTATAATTGTCCGCCGGCATTCGTATTATGTTGTTTCTGTATTTGACTGCTGTAAGTGCGATTGAGCACTCTAGCCTAAAAATTGTAATTATTGGCCAAAAGTGTTCCCAGCTGCAAGTCGTGACATTGCATGATAACTGAAGACGTCGAGCGAGCGGGACACCATGCCGTCTAGTCTGCAATCAGAAAATAACGCGAAATTAGCAAGTATCTAGCCAATGCCGTGTGCGAGCTCAAAGTGCTGTTAAAATTACCCTTCTTGACTGTCCGCGGCCTCCTAGAGATCTCTGTTACTTTGCACCAGGAAAGTTTATCATCGGACAAAATATGATAAAAGTGAAAACTAAGAAACTTAGTAAATTGTTTTCTGTACATCTACCACGGATTTGTGAAGAATAGTAGGATAGTTTCGTGTCTTGTACAGGAATTTTTTCCGGTCTACCAACTTTAGAATCCCTGTTAATTTTTTTACTGTTCATGTAATTTGTGTCCTTTCCTCACTACAAACATATCAATGCAAAGGAATGAACATACAACACATGGAGCCACAGTTAAATATTTTTTCATTGTTTTTCTTGCAGGGCGTTCTTCGAAATGGCTCTCTTTTCCGTGAAATATACATACATATACAGAAACACAGTCCGTTGACAGGGCTTAGGCGACTTTTTTTTATCAGAATGATCGACAATGTGCTGACGTTGACCGTGATGAAACTCTTGTTCGTGATGTCTCAGTCGGCATTGCAGCTTTCGCCTACACGACACGTAACATTCTGTTTGTATCGGCTGCTTCGAAGTGCATTTTATTACTCTGTGTGTGTGTCTGGGGAGAATACTAAGTTCTGGTGGTTTGTCACTGTCGACAGAATGGATGGCACGTTTTACCGGACTCCACAGTGAGGAGAGGGGGAAGCGAGTCCTTAGGAAGGAGGACAGTAGGCCTGTTTGTTACAATTACAGATTGTTGACATTTTCATGCTAGTTACTTCCATTTTAAATGTTCTTGAGCATTTATAATTGGCACATGTTTAACATTAGTACAAAAAAATCGTCAGCATTATTTTAGTTACGTTCTTTGTAACGGATGTGCTTCAAATGCCTTGCAGCAAGTTACGGCTGTATTTTTATGACGAAACTATTTAACGCACATTATATTTGGATATCTACGAAAAGAACACAAACTTCAAACTATGTCGCTGTAGTCTTAAAAATTCGGAACGCTTATTAGAAAATTCATTTTCGGGACCCTCAAAATGACTAAAAATAGGTTTCCCAGACTGCCGGTATCAGGGAAAATAACAACCGGATTTGAAAATCCCACCTATGGAAACAAGCATTAGACATTGAACTATGCCGCCCACAAATAAAATAATTTGGCCACCACTTAAAATCTCATAGGAAAAAGGGTAATAGTTAATCACTTCACGACAGCCGAGTGGCTTGCGTGGAGAGGCTATAATACACTATATACATCGGTCAACGTTAATCTTACCGCTCCTGCCTCACACACACAAATATAGCGTATCTAGGGAGGCTCCTTAAGCAGTGTTATTGTACATTTCATATTAATTGGACAAAGATTGAACATAAGTACCCCTGATTTTCGCGGAAATATTTCTGCATCAAGTTTTTTCAGTACCTTAACCGACTATCTACAATTCTGCTCCATTGGTATTGTCAAGGTGTCTTTGCGGCGAGGCGTTTCTCATTTGCCTGTAGCCTACCAATGGGAATAAGGGTACAGCGATACCACACGTCTGCGATTTGCAGTAAAACGGTGATACACGCAAGAGCTAAAAACTTCCAATCACTGACCATGAAGCAAAGCTGCAGATGTGCACGCAAAACATTGAAACAAACTGGTTCAGAAATCTTTTCACCATATATATATATATATATATATATATATATATATATATATATATGTGTGTGTGTGTGTTCCTCATCACTCGACAGAAGGTGAGGGACCATAAGGTATTCATCCGTCACATGTGTTTTTTTTTTTTCGTTACGAACATAACGTTAATAAACGAATATCACGAGCCCAATGCACTAATTTTTCTTTTACATTATAGTATATAACAGGTTGCCATTACAGACTGTGTTGTCGAAATTAATACTTATGAAATATTTTCATATGTCTTTTACATTTTTGTACGTGAGTATGGATAGAATGAATTTAGTCTTACGTCTTTCAGGAGGAATTAATGTTTCATCACTCTTCTCAAACGTTTGTTTGTTTGTTGTTGGTTCGAAAGATATTTTCTTACGAGCAAAAATTGTACACTGCTGCAAGGAATTTAATAATATAAAAGTAAAATATTACAATTAAGTAAATCTACATTGCAATTTAAAAACTTAATGCAAAAGTGTATTTTTTTTCCTCTTTCGAAAATAACTATCGAACAAACATCACCGGAAATACGAAAACACAATACATAATTCGCAGTTTGTTTCGAGAAAAAAAAACACCTAATACATAAAAAATAAATTTCTTAAAAAAAAGTCGCACTTTACAAATAAAAAAAAAGCAAACCCGAGAATTTTACCAATTTTCATTGTGATGGTGAAAAAAGTGGCACAATGTATCAGTTACATGAAGTAACAGTTTTGCGTTCTGAGTCTCAATAACTAATACTTACGTGGATTTAAAGACTAAGTGAGAATAAGGAGTTTTATTTCATTTCAAATCTTCCAACAACAAGGGTTTTTTGCTCAAATGCATAGTGAACACTGACTTTATGTTAAAAAACAGAAATCTTATTTCTGAGACTCGTCCAAAATAGGCCATTTTTCGATTTTTATACGATTATTTGACTGAAGTCACATTTGGTAAGGAGAATTTATTAGCAGCTTTACACATTAACCGCACCATTAGTCTTGATTCTTGTAACCAACAAAATTCACCGTCAGAAAGTAGGCATAATGTGTTAGCGCTGTTTTACCCCCCGACGGTTAGGAAGGCGAGTAAGCTGACATTTTCATTAAGCTGTTGACAACTGCCGAAATTTCGTTTCACTTAAGAAAACGCACGAAAATTACAGCAAATGATACGAAGTGTAAAAACAACTGCAAACACAATAAATGTTATCGCCAACAAAACACTTGCAGAGGAATGAAATAAATATCAAAGCTGATCAATGGAACGATTTACATAGTCGAAATGTAATAATGACCTTTCTGATACGTATGTTCTCATACTTTCATTTAACATCCGAAACTTGATGTTATAAATGCCAAAACTCTGTTTGCTACATTTAAAACTCAATTTAAACTGTTTGTATTGAAATTAATTTCTAAAGGTCTCTGTGTTATTCTAAACGCTATTATTTTTTTTCGTAGCTAACTTAAGGGGGCCGCCTACCACGTAATTTAGATGCGTTGCAGTGTGTTCGGAAATACTTTTTTCAAGAAACTATTACTAAAGCCAAGATTTTGTCGCGAAAATAATTTTGCATCACTTTATTTAAATGTCTTGCGTGCATATCAGCAACTTTATAAAGGCACTTTGTTCAGAAAAGTCTGCCATTTGACTGTACTGAAAATAATAAGGAAATTGTGACACCATACGTCTGTGGTTATCCAGTAGAATGCCAAGACAAGCGAGAGTTAAAACAGCCAATCAGTGACCATCAAGCAGAGCTGCAGATGTGCTCGTAAGGCGCTGAAACAAAGCGGTACAAAAATATCTTAGCCATAAAATCGGAGCTTTGACTGTTATTACACATGCGCCGCTGTGCTAATGTACGAATAGAAAAAAAAAACGTCGGGGAATGACGGAATGTCATTGTTAAGATATCATACTCGTTAAAAAAAATAACACCGTTTCTAAGCCCTCCAACATAGCTAAATACGCCCCTTCCAAAGTGTCGTAGTTCTAAATGTACTATCTGGATGTATGTGAAACTAAGAAACTTTGAAATAGGCTTGCCACCCGTAAAGTAATATGGTCACGAGTAATGGATCGGTAGAGAAGATTATTTATCGTGGGAAAACTTGACTGTTTGCTAGGTTTCAACAAACGTTCAGCATGTCAAAATATTACTGGTTTTCGCTAGTACTTGTAGCTGCTACCTTATTTGACTGAGCCAATAAGAATCCCGCTATTGTAATATTTGATGTCTGTTATTGGTCTACGTCGGGTCAGGTGTATACACGTTGCATGAAACTACAGCGTTTTCAAGGGTATGCTGGCACGAAACATTTTCGCGATATATCATCCTTAGAGAAGGTGATTTATCGCGGGAAAAGTTGACTGTTTGCTAAGCTTCAATGTAATGTATTCATTTCTTACGCTTTTATTTCGTTACTGGCGAGTCCCTTTTTGACTGGGCCAATGATAACTCTGGTGCACTACTTCTGGACGTCTGTGATTCGTCTGTAAACAACTAGACTGTGCCACGTAACCGTCGGCCAACAATATACGACGCAGGACGATACATTGATTTGCAGAATACGCTGGCAGAAAACATTCTCGCGATAAATCACCTTCTCTAATCATCCTCTCTATGGATCGGAGGTAAACTTGCAGGCTAGTTCAGCGCTCAGATTGTTTTGGCGATGCGGCGTTTGAATTGCCATTCAAGGTCGCCCTTATAGCGCCATTGCTTCTGAGCCTCTAACGCAGGCTCCCGTAAGAGAAGTTCTCGTTAAATGCTTTTTTTACCCTTTGAAGAGAGTAACAAGCAAAGATGTATCGGTGGCACTGGCACGAGTGTCAGAAATATTACCACATTATGCATAGTTTCAATTGGCGAGAAGTGTATTCCTAGTGTTTTCAATGGAAGTTTAAAGGGTAGCCTTATAAATTTTACGTTAACTGTATGACGTTAAGTCTAATTAAATTCTATTTACTCCTGCGCTAACGAAACGGGTTGGTATTTTTCAATTTACAGATGTCTGAAAATAACACTTTAAACAAATCTTGTGTATCACCAAAAACAGGTTATTGATATGCATTTGTAAGTACATGGAAAAACAGTTTGAAGTTTGTTCTCTTTTTAATAAATCAACATATGTGGAACACGTTGAACAGTTTCACGCAAGAACACCATTCGTGCGCTAGGTGAGAACTTTTCGGTACAACTCGTTAGTTGACTGCCGCCATTGTTGTCTTCCTTCGTTTGTTTCTTTCATACTTTTGTTGCTAATTTTCTCTTGTCTATTTATGTTACTGAACGTTTTCTGTGATTCAACAACACTTGCAAGCAATGACATATATCCAACAAAACACTTCAGTTTGTTAGCACCTAATATGCTGCTTCGTAAGCGAGAGCACATGCTGTTCACATATGGTGAAGTTTGGTCACACAACGTGTAAATTTTTTGTAAATGTGTAAAATTAACAAAAGTTATTGTGCATTTGCTGACATTGACGCGTGGTATTATACCTGAGAAACATGTAGCCATGCGTATGAATATATTGAAAACCTATTATTAGAAAAAGCGAGCACCAAAATGCTGTAAGAATATTTATTTGGCACCCAAAATAAGGCATTCCTCTAAACAAACAACAAGCTTAGAAATATCTTGGGTTTCGGCTTCAATGTTTTATTTGTACGTAATACTTGTCACGTAGTCAAAAACACGGCAATTATTAACTCAAACAGCATATTAACAATATGTTTAAACATTTTAATTCATAAAATAATTGAGAATAATTTTTTTAATTAAATGTATATTAAAACAGTGTACTATAGTGGGCAGTTATCTTGGCTTCTCACACTGGTGAGTTGGATTACGGCAAGTAGTAGAAAAAAGGTGATTCTGGGCCACAAGAGGTTCATCGTTACTCGTTCATTGGGTCCACCATTGTGTGTGATTATAAAGACTTTCCATGTATAGAGAACTTATATACATTTATTATTTAGATTCCTATAACCTGCGTGTAAATAGTAGTTATTTGTTTTGTTTCGGTATCTTTTTAGTTGTGATTAATCATTATTGACATTGGTTTTTTTGTATAGATAGTTGTAAAAAATTTAGGTTAGATTTACTTATTTTCTTTCTTTTATCAAAGACCTCAATCTCCAAAAGTACCTAGACCCAACTTGTAACAATATTTTTGCCATTTAATTACATTATCTTTGACCTTGTTGTAACACAACAGTACAATATTTCCTTAAAAATTATTTCACTGCTTGAATATATTTTTGACGCTCGTTTTTTGAAATAAGCGGTTATAGCTGAGATATTTGAAGCTATGCAGCAATGGGACTTTCTGAGAATGAATGGATTTGTGGACATGAGCAGTTACTCAAATATTTTGCCAACGCAACTTAAGAAATTGTGTATATCCATTAACACATGCATTCTCATGCAGTTAACGGCCATCCACAGCTAAGAATCGATTCCGTTATTTATAATACAGTAACGTTTCTTTTCTACTAAAATTTTATTTTCAAGCAGATTTCGGCAAATTAAAAGAAAGGAAAATATTTTATGAATGATTACGAGAAGGGGAAATACATTTTAGCAGATTTATTGTTCGGCTGCTGAACTATTCAAGGAGCGAAAAAATCTTCTACTCCAGAAGTTTCTTGATCACACTAGCAAGCCACTCAGGAAAACTTCTTTTTTCTCCTCCGCTGGCTGGTGTCGACTGTCGACTTGCTGGCCTTCCAGGACAAGACAGGAAACAAATCTTGATAACTCCGGAACTGCTCTTCTACACTGTAGTCTCCAAGGACGTGCTGACGTCACGCCATTTACACGGCGAACTCTCCAAGATCTTAGGACTTGAACCAACTTGCGGACATCACTTAGCAAACTTTCTAGCCCGGGAGAGTGTCTCACGCCCCTTCTTCCTGACAAAGAAGGGCTCGATAGTCATACAAGCTGCTGTCCGTGTGTTCCAGCGCAATGCGCCCTCTACCTTACGAACATGAGGCGCTTTCGAAAACTCGTGAAGTCATGTAGGCCATGGTTAATTCCACCAAAAGTTGGAAAGATCAATGTTAAGAGTTTGGCACAGGGAAAACTTTTGCCGCTCGAGCTCTGGTATCAGTAAATTGACCAATCACAGAGCTTTCTTGAATGTTAAGTTAAAATGAATGTCATAATTTTAATGTCAAACTTGGTTTGTTTTTCTCATTTAAAAAATTAATTTAAATGTCTTAACTGTCTCTCTACCAAACCGAACTAAATTAAATTTGACTTCGGTCTCATATTTTATTAGACCCGTCAGCGATAGCTGCACAACTAGCGGTAGAAATCTTCCCTGTGCCAAACTCTCCCGTAAGAAAACACGTTTTCTTTCTAGCGTGTTGTAGAATTAACCTTAGGTATGTCAGCCGAAATTTTAAGTTTAAGGTGTTCGTAATGCAATCCGAGGGAAATATACACGTGTTTGAATTTTCAACTAACAGCCTCTCGTTCAACTCCTCAGTCACCCTGCTCTCGAGAAGGGGAAGTGACGGTTAGCAGTCGAAAGTTGCCGTTTAGTACGAAAATAGATACATAAACATTACTAACAGTAGACATAACCATGAGTTGTGTTCAAAATAGCAAAGAAACGTGCATGAAACGAATGTTGTATTTAAACATGAATAAAATGCATGTAAATAATGCACATAGCAAAATGTACGTGTGTGTGTGTGTATATATATATATATATATATATATATATATATATATATATATATTTTTTTTTTTAATTTCGTCATCTAAAAACTTTGGAAAGCATTACGGACATTCTTCAAGATCACGGTGATCGACAAAATTTGGTCACGTGACAGCAGTAACGTATCTTATTCCAGCGGGTGGGATTTCAAAAGAGCCTAAATACAGCCAAGTGAAAATGTCAACAATAGGAATTTTAACACCTACCTACTGGCTTGCATTGGGCTCAGTTTCATCGACTGAAAAAGCAACGTATTTTCTCCAAGTTGTTAGCAGAGGTACTAACGAACACATTATTTTGATTGAAGTGCAGCTCTATTTTTATTTCTGAGAGGCCGTTATTAACAGGGCTTATTTATAATGTCCAGAAATTGTCACAGTCAAATGAGAGACGTCACTTCATAAGTAAACACAGCCAATAACCTTGATGTAGAGCTGCAAATGTGCACGTATGGCACTGAAACAAATTGGGGCAAAATTCTTTTCGAGAAAAGTCCGTGATCCTAGCGACAGCATTTGAAACTCTATAATCCTTACTCACTGCGCTGGAGTGCACTGCTGTACGTTGTTGCAATATGGAGCGGGACTGTGCTTTTATCATCTAGAAGGAAGATGACAGTTGTTTGTGATGTCAGTGGGGTGGGTCACTCACTTTAATTACACTGTCCTTTCTCTCGGCTCTCTTTTCAGCGTTGATGGTGTTATCCTCCCCGCGTCCTGCAGGAGGCTGTCCATCCAGCTGTCTGCGTAGATCCCCTTGTATTAGTTTCATTTAAACTGGAGACGCCTGCACAAGTGCCCGGCTTATCATACTTACTGCTGTATTCTACCCTGTCCGCCTCTCGTCATCCTTCCCTGCTTCGTCTGAGAGGTTGTGTTGGTTGAAAACACGTCCTCACTCGCTCTACGTCCATCTTATGCATGCGGCAAAACAACCAGTACTGGAGTGACAGCCGTGCGCTGAGAATCTCGATAGGTAGAGACACTGGAAAATCGAGAAATATTTAACATAGTCTCCAATAAACTGTAGTACCTCAAGCGTGACACGTGTGAACAGTTTTCTGGCAAATCACACATGTTCTGTGTTAAAACTGTACAGTTATAATTGGGTCTGTTGAAGAGGGACACAGTGCTTTATATAAACGATAGTCAATATAGATGTAAAACCTTCAGTGTTATACATGGCATGTTGGAGTCTAGTAAACAATCTACCTTTCCCGCGATTTACCAGTGTCGCTAGATTAAAACATGAACAGTAACAACAGCAGCACACTCTTGAAATCAGAATTTGTGAATATTACCAAATACACTATAAACCAATACCGTACAGCTTGAGCGCTTTGGCGAGAATTCTGATTATGTTGTCACGTTAAACCACCAGAGAACAGCACCCTACGTTTAACTGATTTTAAATGTACGCTGCCAACATAAAAATTCTGGAGAAAAAAATTCTCAGTTGAGAATTTTTTTTTCATTGCATTGAATAAATAAAAATAGCAGTACGATAAATACGTAAAAATTAAATGAAGCATGTTAAAATAATGAAACAAAATTATTATAAAAAAGTAATATCAAAATACGTGTTTACTTTCACCTTATACCTCTAGGTTATTTTTCACAAGCTTACTCTTAGTATATGCATAGAGCTGCACGCTATTAGTCTCTAGGGTATTTGATATTACTTGATTGAAGTGAACAAGAAATACACTCGTAATGAGAGAAAATCTACACATTCCATTTTCAATATCTACACTTTAAATCGGAATAAGTAAATATTTACTCAAGGATATATAGGGGCCACGGTAGGCACAGTGGCCAGAGCACTCGCCTTCTACCAAGGTGACTCGGGCTCGAATACCGGCGGGGTTTGTCCCCAGATTTTGGCATGTGAAAATCGTGCTGGACGATGCCTCTGGATGGCGGGTTTTCTCGGGGATCTTCCGTTTCACCCACCCATTCATTCCAGCACTGCTCCATACATTATGTAACTCATTGACTTAGCTTAAAGGAGCCGCCTACCTCACGCTTCTAATGCGTTACAGTGTGTTCGTAAATAGGTTTTTTTTTCTACGAAACAATTCCAGGTGTGCCCATTGTGACAACATGCTAAAAGAAAACACACTTTAGACAAGGTCGGAACCTCATTGTTAACACATTACGCTCATTAACAACACAGTTTCTAAGCCCTTAAACATGGCTAAAAACGGCTAAATTCAGATTTCCGTACTTCAAAATGTACTAACAGGATGTATGTGAAACTCAGATTACGGTGTGCAATGAACTTTGCTACAGATTTTCCACCAGTAAAATTATATGGTCACCATTGAATGTCCCATAGTAAAAACAGTTCGGCGGGAACCTTGCATACACTAGTTCATAGCTTGGCTGGTTGAGCCGATGCGGCATTTGATGCACGCTTGAAGGTCGCCCTTGTGTTTCCGTCATTTCTGAGCCTGCAACACGAAGGTAGGCGGTGCTCTTAAGACCTGGATGTTAAAGGTTGACCAAAATATCTTCACTTGATTCAAGGATGTATTTTTGGTAATCAGAGTTAGATCACATAAGTTTAAATTGTGTACGCACAAGCTATAACAAACCGCATGCG
Organism: Medauroidea extradentata; assembly: GCA_003012365.1. Lineage (NCBI taxonomy): Eukaryota > Metazoa > Arthropoda > Insecta > Phasmatodea > Phasmatidae > Medauroidea > Medauroidea extradentata. The sequence continues at coordinate 41,824 of PNEQ01083644.1, read as the reverse complement.
CGACGATCATAAGCAAACTACTGGTTGTGTCTGAGTTGTCTGCCCGAATAGAACCCACTGTATATGTGTGTATTCGTTTCGTAAATATAATAATACCCCGTGATACTACTTAGGAAATCTCAACTGCGTTTGCGTCCGTAATACTTTTCTTCAAGAACAACTGTAGTAAATTGTACTACTGCATAATAAAAATGTTCCGCCTTTAGGCGAAGCAATATAATAATTTTACTAAATTTTAAATCAATATAAAGTTTTATTTTATTGCTGAAACTTCCTAGGCTAACTCAAAAGTTTTTATATTTATTTCGGTCGTTTTTAAAGACATGATTAATTGCTCCACTGATCTCAGAGTACAAATAGCAAGGCTACGCAGAAACGTCTAGATGACGCACCTATCAACACATACGTGCACAACAGGTTGCATATCACGAGGCGTTTCTAGCTCTGTACAGTAAGAAGCGATGGAAACATTATTTAGCTTATACTCTTATATAAAACTTTTTAAACTGTTAACATAAATGACGAAAATGTGTACAGTACAGATAATCTAAAGTTAAAACAATTTACTGCATGGGTTTTAACGATACTTTAAAAACATTGATTTCATTTGTTCATGCTTGCATTCCAAATATAACTTTAGTATTTTGAAAATTTGTAGTATTCTTGTAGTATCTGTTGGAAAATAACTTGTTTACAATATTTTACTTGTAAAAATACAAACAGTGATTTACAGTGGTATTATACTGATTCAATTACGTATCTCAGTTATATCTTGACAGTCCTGAGAACACTTGAAGCAATGTAGTAGTATTAACAGGAAATGTCAATTTCACCATATGTACAGTAAACGTTGTCCCATATCATCATAACTTTTTTATGGTTTTCTCTACATTAATTTTTCTGGCTTTTCTAGCTATCCGGAGCTTCTTTATCCCTTCGTTTCTATTCTTAACTTTTAAGTATTCTTATATTTCAAGTGCCTACAGTAAACATTTGTGTTTGTTTATTTTCTTAAAACTGCTTTACATCAAACTTTACAGTAAAATGACATTGATTTTATTTGTATTCTTTATTGAAAACTTAAAATCTATTTCAAAATTCATATTCACACGGGGAGCCTTATTGTTGCGTACCGTAGAACCTTATATTCATCTACTACTTACATTTATTAATAATTTTAAACTCTCCCTACAGTGCCAGGAAACTTGTTTTCCTAATAAACTGTCGAAATGTGCTGAATTATTGTGGAACTTGTATGTGCACAGCGTCGTTTAGTGACATGTAGGAAACGCCTTTGTAGCGCACGCTCAAAGCACGCGTAGGATATACTGCGCGTGATTCAAGTGTCAACCTTCTCCAGCACGCAGTCCCGGGCATCGTGATTGATGACGTCGTCTGCCGAGCTGTGACGTCACCCAGTCTTAAGGGCCCTTGTCTCATACAAGAAGTTCCGCTCCACTCCGCAGACCTCACGCCTCGCGAACATCTGCAGCTGAGCACCGCGAAGTTACGTAGTCACCCCCCTTCCCTAGTAGGTTTGGCGGGAGAGGGGATGTTAGTCGCACATGTTGCTCAAGACCATGGATACGTCTCTCGCTCCCCGCATGAATTACGACTGCGAGGAGGATGTGGTTACGAGGTTGTCAGGGGAATTACTTCCCTCCCCTTGTCTCATTTTCACCCTCTCTTCACTCGACGAAGGCTGTCGCCAAGCCCTGGGTCTTCAAGACGACGTTAGCAGGCCTGCATACGAGGCATGTTATCTGGTTACAAGATCGTCTGTCTTCTCACCAGACAAATATCCTTGTATGCTCCAAGGAACACACATTTTGCAGTACTCTCAGCTCGATAAAAAAATTTAATTCCGTGCTTCACTAAGACGATTGCAGTGTGCTGTATGTACTTTCGAAATTTCAGGTCATGCTCTCTAGTTTATACTTTCTTAACAGTGTTAATTTTTTACATCTAAACGAGAGCAGATATAAAAAATCTGTCTGGCAGTTTTGTTTAAAATCGTCTTCTCATTGTTTACTTATTTTTTAAGGCAGTAAATACTATGATTTTAGCTAATTATGTAATAAACTAAATTGTGTTTGATTGAGTTTTTAGTCAAAATTTGCTATCACGAAAAAAAAAACATTTTAAACAAAACTGCTAGACATATATTTGATATCTGCTGTCGTTTAAGCTTAAAAAAAAAAATATCGTTGAAACAGTAGAAACTAAAGAACATAGCCGTAAGTATGGCTGATATCTCAGTTGTCCTCTCATATGACTTCTTCCAACAAAAACAAAAACGAAAAGGAAATGTAGTTTAAATCATGAGTGTCAGTTGCAACATATTGTTGCATGCTGTGTTTCTGAAGGCTGGAAGCTGTGTCGCAACACTTTATGGACTAGCCCATGATTCACAAGCCAGATGGCTACGTGATGGGAGTCACGCCGAACTACGCCATAGAGACCTGTTTCAACTGCACCTTAACCCTACGAAACCGGCCTGTGAGGCTCATCACGTCCCAAGCATGATGTAATGTCTATTTTATATTCCTGTAATTCGGTGAATCCCCGGAGTTTGGCCTGAGTTTATAAGCCCCGAATCAACAAATTTGGGAAAGAGTTCGCTATAGGTTGTGCAAGAAGAAGGTGCTATGCTTGTGGAGAGAGACTGGTGAAGACATCTTCGTGATGTCAGAGTCAACTGTGAGGCTGCAGGCAACCTTTAGAACAGTATTAGGCGAAATGAGAGGACTGCTGCTGCAGGTCGACGGACAACAAGGAGGTGCGTGACGGGAGTCGAACCGAAGACCTCAAGAGTAAAGACTCTTGGAGTGCTGCGCAGCACATGGTGAGTCATCGCCACTTTGGACTGTTAGTGTTGTGCATTGTCACTATTTGAAAGATTGTTGATTGGATATATGACTGAACTTTTAAGGCGGGTTTCCACTTGGTCGTGGGCCGGGCGAGTTCACTACTAACTTCTCGCCCATTCCACGACCTGCGTAGAAACACCTCTTTATTTCACGACCATCTATATTCCCACTACTTGCCAGTCAGTCGTGAGATTGTGTAAGAAATCACGGTAGATCAAGAGGCAGTTGCTGTTGTGTGCAAATTACTCGCAAACGAACTTGGAACACATCTATTAAATACTAAAAAGAGATTTTTCACGGGCGTTACGATCTTTGTATTTATCAGAAATTAGGTTCCACAAATTTTCTGCGTCGCGATACAACTCTACAAATTTCAAAATTTGTGAATTGTTCATCCTTTAAACCGAGATCCTTCTTCAAAAAGATCACAAATTAAACAGATGCAGGAAAAAAACAGCAACGAACTATTTACACGACTGTGTAGGTCGTGGTTCACTCCGACAGGTTGGAGTGAATTCGCCCGCCTCTTACACGACCGTCGTATAAACGACTACTGGTTCCCATAGAGTCGTGAACTCGCTTGCTTGTTACGGCCGTCGTGAACTCACCCGGCCCACGACCAAGTGGGAACCCGCCTTTACTGTGATTTGTAGTATTTGATTAATGGTAAACATTTTTGTGCTTTAATTGTCAAAGTTTACTAACGTTTATGTGGCACAGTAGTAATTGTGTGCATAGTAAGGGTGCTGTGAAAGTTATAGTTGACTGCTGTGTTGTGGATTTTGTAAGCTTTGTGAGCTAGTAAATGAATAACTTAATTTGACTCTTTTATTTCTAATTATAATACCTCTATCTCAAAGAGCTCAGAGAATTGCCCACTTGTAATCTTGCAAATCTTGTAATAATACTGTACTGTGGCGTGATTTAGCAACAGTTGTAAGTGCATTACGAGCGTGAAATTATATAAAAAAAATAATGAACAGTTCTTTAATATTTTTTTAAAGGAGCAACTCGGAACTGGTGTTGTTATGGTTGTATGCAGTATACAATTGGTGGCCTTCAAAAGTATATACTGTACAAGATATTAATGAATAAGTTAGCACTTTTTAAGATTTGTATATTTGTGTCCTTTCCAGTTAATTCTTAAAACTTTTTTTTCAGTTTTTTGTTTGCAATAATACTGTAACTTTACTGTTGATATTAAAATGATATTTCGATATATGTACGGTCAAATCTGTCCACCATTGTGCAATAATATGGCAGCCTTGTTCAAAAGTTGCGTTAATTATTTTCAAACTTCATAGCGAAAAAGTGCGATTTTGGGTTTCAGGCCATCAAAACATGATAAAGCTATTAAGCTAGTAATTGTTGAAAAATTATCCACTTTTAAATTGGTCTCCTTACAATTGGCTACTTCGGACTTATAGACACATTACTTTGACAATGCAGTGAATGTCTGGCAGATTAATACATACACATGGCGTATAGAGTGTACAGTGCCCTAAGTACTCTTAGAATCACCGTGTGCATGTTGCGTAAACATGCACAATGCATAAAATATACTCCAATAGGTCCTTGCATGCAGTTAAGAACAGAATTTAAAATGACTACGGCGACTGTTACGTAACTATGTCTGAAATTAAACTGCAGGCGTAGAAAGTTGTTTGTCAAATGCTTTGCTGATTTTCAGATAAGTAAAATTTGAGTGAATCTTCAGACATACTTTTCATGAATTAAATTTCATTGACATTTGAAAAGCAATAATACTAAAGAACAGCTGAATAATAAACACAGTTAATAACCATTTGAGTTCGTAAACATACGTGGTTTATACTTGTTTTATTTTATTTTTATTGTTATTTACGTTTGTCGATAGCGATGTCATTTCAGACTGTTGCGCATATCTTTACGCAAGAATAGGAACTATAAAAGGAGTCGACCGTGGCCTTACGTTCAGGATTCATCCCAGCATTCGCCTGGAGCGGTCTCGGGAAACCGAAGCCAGGAACTCGGACACAAACCTGAATACTATCGAATGCGAGTCTAACGCGTTACTGTTGCCCCACCTCGCTCGGTCATTGTCAATGAAAACCGTAAGATCAGCGGCTTGGAATTATTTGCTGTTATTGCAATCAAACTTTGAAAAGTAAAATTAATTTAGTTGCACACGTTTCAAAAATATCAACGACAATATGAGTTACGTATTTTGAACTTTAAATGTTTCCCTTATTGAATACTAGCCGAAAATATGTTTGCAACGTCCAATAAAATACTGAAGTAGAATATTTTCAGAAATCTAGTAGTGATTCATATCCAACTAAACTAAATTATTATAATCCATGGTTCATTCTTCAATGTAATTCTTTTTAGAAACGTGTTGAAAATATTCGGTAATGCATCGTAAGCAGTAATAATTGCGTTTACATTTTGCAGCAATGTACGAATAACGTTTCCAAATACGTTGCCAAGTAGCTTAATTGGTTCATTTATGCTATTGATTTAAAGATGCATAAAGTTTTTTTTTTAATGTGCTTCTATTACCTGGGGTAAGCACCGTATTTCTTTGCCCTTCTTACCAATTTCCGGAGAGAATTTTGAGTTTGTAATGGAAAGGAAAGGCCTGCATATTGGACGTAATTAATTTGGTACAGGATCTCTGGTGTCTTAATAAGCTTGTGTATTGCTGTGGGCTTCGAAATTCTGTTGTATTGTGATTATTTTGAATGTGCACCATTTTCTTTGTGTAGTAGTTGTTGTGAGTGCTCAGTAATGTAAATGAATAATATAGACGATAGCAGAATTATGGACCTAAAACAACCTATAAGGATATTTTTTCAGTGTAATTTTATACTTTAAGGGTAAATGCGATAAAATCATAATTTTATATTTATATGAGATAGTGTTAGTTTTGTAGACGATACTAGTGAGTACAGTTTCATATTACGAAACAATTTTAGCTCTCGTATTTTTCTCACAACGGTGCGTCAAAGTCAGAATTGGCATGTTCTGCTGCCATGCAAATAGCGAAAACCAACTGACTTACGTAAATGAAATAATTCACAGTGAAATAACATAACACGGGCTACGTAATAAAACTTTTTTTATAAACTCCTGTTAACTATTTTTGTACGTAAAAAAATTCTGAATTTCCAACTTTTTCCTACATATTTTTTTTTTAATATTCAAAATATTGTGTTATGGTCTTTTGAATACTTTATTGCATAGCTCATGGGATGTAATATCACAATGAATTATTTTATTCTAGTAGATTAGTTGGTTTTCACTATTTGCATGGCAGCAGAACAAGCAAATTTTGACTTTTACGCGCCGTTATGAGAAAACTATGAAAGTTGAAATTGTTTTGTAAGAGGAAACTGTACTCACAAGTATCGTGTATAAAATTAACACAATTAAAAAAAATATATAAAATTATGATTTTATCGCACTTAAACACCCTTTAAGAAGTCCGCTGTGGTATAATTGTCAAAAGGCTTGTTAATCCTTGAGCCAGATGCAAAAAAAGGGGTGTTTGGTTTCATTTCGAGGGAGTAAATTTCCTTTACTCTGCCAACATCTACTGTGTCTGGGTGTAAGTCCAAGGCATGATACTTTTTGATTGAGGGTAACTTTTAGTTATTATGGCGTCATACATGTGGGGGTGACTCAATTGTAATATTAATAACATATATTGCGTTAAGCAGTTGTTTTATGCAGTCAAATTTTATTTACATAAATTTTTATTCAATGTACTAGATGAAATGAAAAAAAAAAAAAAAAAAAAAGCTCTGAGAAATAAGTTCAAAGTATAAGTGAGTTGGTAAAGAGATTTGAACGGCTCTTAACAGGTATCGTTTAGAGAGCCGATTTGTAAATATGAAATTCACGTACAAATGAATATTTAGGGGCTGAATTAAATTTAATTCTCTTGACACTGAAAAAAAAAAAAACTACACCTATGTAACTAACAGGATAAACAACTCAGAATTGCATTAACACCCTTAACTGAAACCTACACAAATGTTTCATTCAATATCGCTGCTGTTATCAGAGTCTGAAAAATCGTCATTAGTGTCACCGTTTTCAGTATCTTGCTTGTAGTTTGTACATGTTTGTGTTTTACACATGTTGGTACACCTAAGGTCGTATTTGATACACGCACACACATTAGGTACACAGTTTATTTTACAAGAACATGCCAAAAGTTCCATTACTGCCTCTGGTGCAGGGTGACAGTCCATCCAAACAATGTCGAGCACTGTCGTCCCATTAGAGTCTTGTGATGTTCAACCATGAAGAGTAGGATCAGGTATGTTGGGTTCTGCTTCTAGTGCTTTTTTCCAAATTGTTGCTTGGTAGCTGGCTCTCTGGATGTGTTTATCAAGAGCTTGCTTGCAAGGTGGTAGCAAGTGAGATTCAATAAAACCTTTCTTTGCACAGAAAAGTGAGTATCTCAGTTCATTTACTGAACAAACGTTGTGACCATAAAGTCTGCAAACAACTTTTTCTATTGCTTCCACTGTCTCATTTTTTAATTCAAATCCATCTGCAAGGTCGGTTAGAGCATGTGAAACAGCTTCATATTTAAGAAGCATGAAAGCTTTTGCTTTTCCTTTGCCAGCAAATGCACTAACTGTATCACAGCCTGTGATAGAGCGAAGCCCTGCTAAAGCTGCACAAATGCTTGCACCGTTTGCTCTGTACATTACGTCCATGTCATGGTACCGAAGACGATTTGAGGTCCCCATCTTTAAGTATATATTTCCACCACGCTTGGAAAACTCAGGAAACGTGCTCAATATTTATCACTGCAACATCGGTATCATCACTTTGGATTATGATGCTGAAGAAGTCTGAATTTAATGCATGAAAAGCATGCAATACAAGTCTGGTATCTGCTTCCTCTTGTGAAGAGTGTAATGCTGGAACGTTTTCTACAGCTGATGTGGGAGACAGTTTGCAGCACTCCTCATTGCAAGTCAGAAATATAACTTTGTTACCAAGTTTTTCAGTGAATGTGGGGTTTCTCCATTCGTTCCACAGAAAACGAATTAGTTCTGATTTATTGTTGTTGTTGCTCAAGAATCTTTTCCAATTTTTCACTGGATGAGAGGGCATGATGTTCTGTATGTTCTGAACTAGCATTGCATCTTCCGAAGCTCTCTGCATTCATTCTGAATTTTTTATGGATACAGGTCTATATGTATCAAAAACAATATCAACTCGAGGGCAAGTTGTAGACTCGTGTAATATTTTAGTGAACAATTTTTCTGCGAGGAGACCAAAAGTTTTGGGAATGTCTAGCAACTTGTGTATCTGACTCATTCCATCAACTATGTATACTGAAGACTCTAGCGAGATTTCCTCAGCAGGCTCACATGTTCTGCTCAACATATCCATCAACTATGACTTTGCAGTTTTTCTTATAGTTCCCTGAGGTGTTGCAAGAGACCAAGGTAGAGGCCCGAGAGGGTATGAGAGAACTAGTTTCATATCTAGATTTCGTTTTTGTGCTATTATTGCCATTTGTGCAAAGAGACCTCTATCAGATTTCAAAATTACTTCCTTCTCTTTTACTCTGATACCTTTGGTTTTCTTTGTTTAGGAAAATGACTTAAGGTTTAATTTACGCATTGGAGAGAAGAATGTCTGTGATGGAACCTCTTCATGGAGACGTTCTTTGAAAACTGCATATGCTTCTTCTCCTTTCTCGTAAGCAGTAAGCAAGTCATTTCTGACCTCTTTAGGAGCCAAGATACCTGAAGCAATATTGACCAAATCACTTTCATTGAAAGGGTCAGTCCATTCATTTGACAATATGTCAGTCATTAAAGATACATGTCTTTCATCTTTCTGGATTATTGAAGGTGACAGGTCAGGATGTTTTATACTACTTTTAAATGAAGAGTCAGTTACTACCCTAAGCATCTGTAGAAATTGTGCCCTAGCATCTGAAACCGAGTAGTATCTTTGAACAGCAGCTTGACGCGTACTGAACTTAATTGTACCAGAGAGACCTTGTGTGTCTTTGTTGACAGTCTCTTCAATTACTTGATCTGCGGGTATCCTTCCAAATGGGTTGGCTTTTCCAATTTGCGCAGAGAAATAACCTTTCTGAAAGGCTTCATACACCGATGGATGCTTTTCTTTAAGTCCCACCATTTCGTTGTAGTACACTGGGAGATAACGTGCATAGTTTATGTGGTCATAAGCAAAGCACCAAGGAATCATTTTACGAATTCTAGCTAAATAGAGAGACCAGTTGCCTTCTCATGTAGCTCGAATTAACATTAACAGAATGTCCATCATATCTATGTAAGACATCCAACAGGACGACAAATCACCATTTTGTGTTCTGAGAAAGTTTAAGTATTCATCAAACATTTTTCCAGCTGTGATGGTGGCATCTTGTGACAACATTTGTGAGAATTTTTCTAAGGTTGCTTCACCTATCTCTTCGTATAACTGTGCTATATCATTCCCTAATTCATGCAGTACTGTTAGAGTATCTTCATATTTAGACTCAGCCCACGAACTAAACTTTACCAGAACGATTCTCATAAGTGCTTCAAATGCTAGCTTATCCATACGAACTCCCCGGTTGTAATGCTTCCCTAGCAAAACTCCACTTATAGAACCTTCAGCAATGGCATCTGATTCTGAGAGAAGTTGTGGCAACCCAGAATCTTCAAATCGTTTGCCAATGATACCCAGAAAATTGCAGATTATGTGGAATCCCCCAAGATTTAGAACTATTGATTTGTATTTGTCAGGATGCTTCCAGACAATTTCAGCAGCTTTTGCATAGATTGCTTGATCTGCAAAAATAGCTAACGAGTGCAGTTCTAGTTTTTCTTTGATTCTGAGTGAACGAGTTAAAATCTCATGAATGGTATTCATGCTACTTGCTGGAGAATTAATGGTAGGTAAATATCCAATACTTGTATCCTGGATACTGCGATCTCTCCATAACAGTATATTGAATCCAGTCCAACTAGGGACAAGCTGGTGTTTAGGATCAATGCTGCACAACATCAACCATAGCAGGTTCTGTAGCTTTGACTTTAAAACTAATTCCTCATGTAAGGGATCTTCTGTAGATATTAAAATAGGTCCTACTCGTTTTCCAGGGTTGTAAATCACAGGTTCATTCTGCATAAGCATAATACTTCGTTGCTTCTTCTTGACAGGTACTATTTCAGAAACTGTGAAAACTATTTCATTAATTGTTTCAAACTGTATTGCTATCCCATTAACGCGATGAGTTGTACCTGCTCCAGACAGTGTCTCTTCAAGCCTGTCGATATTATCCCAAACAAGATTAGTGAACTTGCCTGGGATAATATTTTCTGGGATAGCCAACCCTTGTTCTGTACCTTCCCCGATCTTCTGCACAGCAATTGCAGTTTCAATTTCTTCTATCTGATGGTAGGAAAGACCATCACCGCATCGGTTTATAAGCCTTGTAAGTTCACAAATTCTGCCATTCAATGATTTTAAGGCAAATTTAAAATAATGTGTTTTGCAGTCTTGACATGTCCATTGGTCACACCAAACACAAGATCTTGACCAAAAGACCAAATAAAACGTGAAACTTTCTCACTTATGAATTTTGAACGGTCTGCTGTAAGAAGAGTTGTAAGGAATAATCTCACAGATTCGGGCAGTATTTCATTTCTGTTGTAACATGTTGCAAACAGGTCAGATATTGCAGGCAACACAGTGGGTTTTGAATTCTTTTGTAAGGCTTGAATATCTTTCTTCAGTTGAAGAGCAGTAGAAATAACTTGATGTTGCGAAGATGAATGTATTTCTTTAAGTTTGGAAGTTAGGTTTTCATTTTTCCTAACAAGTTCCTCTCTTGTCAAAGTGTCTGGAAACATCAAAAGCTTTCCACTGTCACTCATTGTGAAACGAATGCGTGAGCCATATACTTGTTCAATTCTCCTTCTCAGATTCTTTTTTGTGTGGTATTTTACTTCTTTGACCCCACTGGTCAGAATACTCTGAACATATCTCTTGGTAACATCTACAAAGTACACAACTGAAGGTTCACAGCAAAGCTCGTTGATATATTCTTGAAGCTCTTCAAATGCACTGAATTCACCATTGGCATATACAGTATCTTCATGCTCGTTTGCTAAATTGGTTTCAGCGTCAGTATTTTTTGAATTTATTAAACGTGTATAGTTACGGTAACAACTAAAGTGATATTGAGCTTCAGCTGCTATCAAATCTCTAGTGCTTAACAAGCCAAGGAGTTTTGAGTCTTCTTTTTCAGTTGCACGAGCCTTGATAGTTTCTTCAGCTCTTTTTTCTACACATTTTACAAGTGGTTCTCGAGTTTTGGTTCCCGATTTATACTTGTTAATTTTATCACAAAAGATACACACAGGAGATAAAAGTGGGCTAGAGAAGCCTGCCATTAAGTTCAATGGTGTTCGTGTCCTCGTCGAGGAATACATAATTTGCGGCTCAGTATCATTAATATATTCTCTCTTCAAAATTGCATCTAATTTTGATTTCATAGTGAATTCACTTCTGCACTGTCTGTGGTATGTGATGTCAGGTACTTCACTTACTGAAATATTTTCAGATATTTCAATTAATCCCTCATGATTTCTTATTTGTGCAGCTCGCAACAGTGTTTCCCATGATTCAATATCTCTTACACACACTAGACTACTACTATCACTTGTACAATGAATTAAACACACTCGTGTTTCTTCAGTTTTCTTTCTTCTTTTGGTACCTCGTTGAGAATCTTCATATTCTTTATCACCTTCCATTTTCTTATTCGCAGATCACATCAAACCTGGAACAAATAATATTCTTGATAATAATGGGCTAATATTCGAGCCTTCGTGATGCTCATGACAAATTCTGAGACAAGAAAAATAACAGTATAACATTTCATACACAAAATATTTCCATGAAAAACAGCATGAAACAGTAAAAAACAACACTATTGTTGTTGCACGAGGTTTACATGACCTTAAATGTATCGTCATATATGACGAGTAAAATTAATACACTTCTGTCTTTATTATGTAAAAATTATAAAACAGTAATTTTAGAAGTGAAGCTATGAGTTTTGCTGTACTGCCTATAGTTATGTCGTGTGATTGTTTTATACAGAGACTTTCATTTACGACTTGCAGTGAAATGTGTTTCATTTTAGGAGATACTCATTGAATTAAAAGAGCATATTTTTAATACAGCCAGTCATCTTTACCGAAGCTCATGTCTATACTATGAACAGTATATACCAGAAATGAAGCATCATTTTGTGTAGCTTAAAATTTTACTGGTACATAATAAATGTTATTAGCCCATTAATTTATCAAAAATTATGGCACATCAGGCAGGAAGGCGATGGCTGACGGCAAACAGAAAAGGCACTCCCTATTCGGCGCGACTGCCGTGGTTTAGTTCAGGCGCGCTCACTCACGCGTGCTTCAGTATAGAAAGCTATTCTAAATCTTACATTAAAGCACATGAATGGTTCTATAACATTTGTAAAGAGTATTTTTTGATTTCTGCCCAAATGTCTTTACCAGTTGCGTCGCAACATGGCCGTAAGTAAAAAATGTAAGATGATGCCATTTTCTGTTACCAATTTTTTTATATGGCTTTACTAACATTAAAACAATTATATATTATTTGATTTTGCTATTCAATACAAACAAAATGCCGTTTACAGAGTTGAAAAATATTAAATAGGAAAGGAACCAGAGCGATTTAAGTGCAAAGCGGTCTGATCACTGAGTCGCCATCTTTGAACGCCAATTTTAGATGTAAAGCTACCCTAAATCAAAAAGTATCATGCCTTAGATTTATACCAAAGAAGTGTAGAAGCCAACGCCATAGAGGAAATTTACTCCCTCCAGATGAAACCACTCATACACCTGGCTCAAGGACTATGTCTCATACCGAAGCTTTTCGGTTAGATTTCCGTTAGGTGTCGGGCACGTATCCGCCCCACTCCACCAACTTCTAAATTACTAAATTATGTTTTACCTACTAAGCGAAAATGTTGCTTATTGAAAAATTTTAATGTAGGCATAAGAATTGATTTTTGCTTAGACTAGCGACCTTCTTACCTATATCGGGAAAATAAAGCAGGGTGGATATTTTATCTCAATTTTTTTATTTGCAAAAAAACTAGGTAATATGCCATCCAAAACAGTTGAGTGTGCCCACTACCCCTCCCTAAAAAAACGGAGAAACTTGGTGGACGAAGCCGTTGCCTTGTGATTTTTCTCGGAATGCTTCAGTTTATCCCGCTCTTGCACTCTGTTGCTGCCCCATACTTTCTGTGTAATTCTCGCCAGCACTGTGGACTTTGATGGTTAGCGTTGACCAAAATTTCCTCAAACCACTCAATTTTATACTGAAGACTTTCCTCTAGTACACCCATTTTTTCCCCTATAATTTGTTCCAATTTTGTCTCCGTTTTGCAAATGTTAAGTATCCAGTACTTTGTAATTAGAGCTTTATATTCTTAAATTCGATATTTGCGATAGTTGTCAGCGGAGAAGACCACAGACGGGGGGCGTGCATTTATCCAGAGACAGTGGAGGTAGAATTAGGAAGTGGGTAAAGACAGAGGGTTGGTCTGGGCAGGCTTCCAGGACGCCATCTCATCGCCCCAATTACATCTTCCAGCCAATTCAGAACTGCTCTTCAGTGACGACGAGAAGAGACAATAGAGGTACAGTATTCGCGAATCCAAACTTCTCTCCGCTTTCATCGCTCAGTCAAATTAACGGCTCTAAATATTCACTTACAATGCAAGTCTACATCACCTGATACGGGACGGACCACAAAAAACATACATTTAAATTCAAGTTTGACTTGTAAATTTAAAGTCGTGTGAAGATATTAGCGGAAGGTATTTGCACCAGCAAAGCAGACACTTGGTCTGCCGGCAATATGCCGATTTGTTGCCCTGGAATCGTTGCCAAGAAATAGAGATATATTTGTTGAATATTTTTGCGTTTGTAGAGAAAGTAAGCCGTTTGATACTATGTGATGTGCTTTGTATAGTGCTTTCAGGTCTAAACACAGCCACGAAGATATAAAACGTAAACGAAGCGCATTTTAATTCGTTTAAGTATAGGTCGTTCAAGTTAATGTGAGCACTTTTAACGACCAAATCACGTTTTCCTTTCAGCCAGTTTGTATGATTGCGTCATTTGGTAATACAAAAATTCAAGTCAAAGATCTTAATATAGTGCACTTTTTGTACTGTACTCAAAAGTTAATAAAATTAATAATTTCTGATTATATTATTCTTGACAAACCACTCTTCAGAAGTGTTCACGTTAAAGTGAAATGTCTTGAAACGAAACGTATTCTACTAGCCCTCTTTTATTACAAAATTAGGTGATGAACCCTAGCTAACCCGAGGTTTTTTAAAATACGTTTTATTTATCTTACTTTGGCAACCCTGAATTAAAAGCTGTTCTGAATTCAATAGTTTTCTCGTGTTGTCAACATGTAATGTGGGATTGATTTTTTTTTTCGTGGCTTTAATGTTTGTTGTGAAAGTATCGGGAAAAATGTCCAAGTTACCTCGGGAGCCTGATTTGATACTAAAGGTAGTAGTGTCGTTGTGTTATTTTAGATTATTGTTTGAAAAATTGCAACAGTTTAGAAGTTATACAAGTATTTATAATTATTTTAATTAAACGGAACTGTCCAACATTGTTGAAAATCTCAAAAAAAATTTATGTCGTCATCATCAACATCAAGAATTTAACTAATTTGTCTTTTCCGGCTGCATGTGTTGTTCTCTCCTTTCTATCCAAGGTCGACCTTGTGTTCTTTATCGTATAGGTTGGTGTTCTTTTATCTGACATCCGATGTACAAGTGTACATACATTCTATAGTGTGTTATTTCTGAACTGGGCCGTACCAACAGTAGGTAGCGAGGGGGACGGCCGCACCCCATTACGTAAATCTGGAGATCGGGTGAATTGTCTCTCGCCACCCTTATTTTCCACACATATCCCCATTTACCCACATTTACATTCCAGAATGACATTGGTTTACTTGTAGTAGCGAAAAATCTAGACGATCACACCCAAAGAGTGTCGTATCATATTGCAAGAAAAAAAAGAGCGAGAGAAAGAGAGAGTCTGTTATAGTAATCCCACCCTCAAACTCACAGAAAAGGTGTGACTTGGCACGTCCGTGTTTTTGAAAACCTAATGTAATATGTGAAAAAATGGAAAAATTAATTGCTGAGGAACAGCCCTAATAATTTCGTGGCTGCTTCTCTTACACTACCTTATTACTTGCGGCACTGTACTTTACAGAGCAATTAATGATTATCTATTACCAGTGTCATTTTACTGATTTCCGATGGATAAGACATAACCAATTTACTCAGTGATAATTCATAAGCAATAACCATAATATTCTCTTATTCACATTCGTAATGTCTGTATTTTAAATCGTGATCAGTGAATAATATTCTCAAAATACAAGAGTGTTTTTTTTACTGATTTAATTGGTTTACACGGCTTCATACGGAATCAGTGAGAATCATTAATGATTGGTAAATATTAAAAAAATTCGAATTTAGTAATATTCCCTCTAGCTACGGCCATCCTGGTTTCTATTTCCCATGGATTCCCGAAATATCATCTTGTGATGGTTCGTTTGTCGGACTGCTTGGCTCAGTTGTTAGAGCTCCTACCAGATGAGCAAAGGGTCCCGGGTTTGATTCCCGGTAGGGAAAAAATGTACAGTTAGCTCCCGGGGTTGAGGACTGAGGGTTGTGTGTCCTCCCACCACCATCCTGCAGAAGGCAATGATGAATCACTGCAGATTCACCTCGTCAAGTCACGCCTCTTCCCCGTATGTTCCAACCAGCCTCCGTGCTGATGAAAGTTGAAGAAGAGAAGATGATTCCCTAAAAAAAGCCATGAAGAGTCCCTCTCCCAGTTCCTGTCCTTATGTCAAGTCGTGTGTCACCGCCTCAAACGACCACGCTGTCGACAAGACGTAAAACACAGATACCTTACAGATGCCGTTAAAGAGGATGTTTCCCATATATTGATTCATACATAATCACGTGTGTGTGGTCGCAGGACTTCCTGGGCATCCTGTCGAAGGTATCGCGTGGCAGCGTTCAAGAGAAGCTGCAGTGGATCTTCGGCCTGTACGACCTGAACGGCGACGGCCTCATCTCCAAGTCGGAGATGCTGGACGTGGTCACCTCCATCTACGAGATGATGGGTCGCTCCACGCAGCCGGCCGTCGAGGAGCACTCTGCCAAGGAGCACGTCGAGAAGATATTCCACGTGAGTACGGCTAGAGTAGCTTACACACTCCAAGTATTCTGACCACGCCATTTCTTTCTCTCTACCGGGTGTATCACCGGTGAGTCGTCAGGTGATTCACGGTCTTTAGTCGCTACTTGAAAAATGGGAAAAATAGTTTGATTTTGTCCGTTCAAATGTCATTTATATTCTAAACGTACTTGTCGCTACGTACTGTAGTCAAGCCACCCAATAGATTTCCGAAATAAAGTTATATCTTCTACACGAATTAACTTGCAAAACCAGCAAAATTGTATTTCGCCACTAACCGGGACGTCCCATGAAGCAGCCGACGACACGTTTTTCTTTGGGCAGACGTTATGTAAAGAAAGCAGAAAACAAAATGTCAATACAAGCAAAAACACCAGCGTAAATGCACCTGGCTACTCGTAGGTGATACATCCTGTACAGACGTGCAAATTTATAGTTTTTATTTGTTGACAGGAGAGAATTCTCTAGCCTGTACCCACCCATACTCACTCTGTGACATTATTGGCCACCAGGCGTTAATATCTTAGTGTGTCTGTATAACAAGAAAATTTACGTTTTACAGTTGAGCTTTTATCATTAGTTGAAAAAGTCCTTCAAGCGAGCACTCATACTGTCAGCAGATGAGTACACAGCAACTTGCAGTACAGTTTGCTTTCTGATTATAATGCGACATTCGTACGTTACAGATCTCGCGTGACATGATTCCTCCGAACATTGAAAAGCGGCCTTCTAATTTATTAATTCCCTTCATAAGCGAATAACATAATGACAGTACGTATAAGTTACTTTAAGGACGTCAAGCACCGTCCTCATCCTATTTTTTATGAAAGTTTACGAGGGAAGCCCTTGGAAACCTGGTTGCCAAAAAATTCCTTGTAAAACTGCAAATGTGGGGCTAAGAGTCATAGCGGTGTAAGTCACAGATATTTAGTAGTATCGTTGTTATTCATATTGTACACATTTTTCAAAAGAATTTTCTGTAACAAATATTTTACACTCAACTTAATGTCTTAATATCATTTCAGCATTGCAAGAATGTACTGCATTTTGCACATGATTACAAAATATAGTTGTTTACGAGAAAACTATTTTAACTGACTTACACCACTATAAATCTAAGCCCCTCAAATGTTGATCTTATAAAAATGCAACCCATATGTTAGTAATATTACATTATATTTCTACTTGCGACAATGCAAAAAAAAAATCCAAATATTTAAGTTATTCTGTAGAGAAAAAATAAATTATTTATTAAATAACTGATACGCAAAATTATTACTTGAAATTTAAGTCGTAGTAGCACCGGGATTTGAACTTGTATCCTAGCACTCATGTGGCTACGCACTTTACTCCTATACCGCCTTTCCTTACATACATTTCCTTGCATGTATTCCATGTGCAAATCAATGATTCAACGTTTTTAATTTCGTAACACGTAATAATATGAATATTTACTTTGTTCTGGCAAAATGCACACTGGCAGAGGTGATGTGGCATAATTATATGATTACTGACAAACCCGTGATTTGGGTTAAGGCCTTGTTACGGAGTTTTGCAGTGATTTCGAAAATATTTTTATATTGCTACCTAATACTCATATTAAAATTTCGCTGCACAGTGTTGACATTTATATGTTATAATTTGTAGCTGAATTTTTTTGTAGAATTATACTGAACGGTTTTTTTTAGATTTCATTACCTAAAGTACCACGTTTTTCGTCGTGAAAATTAGCAAAAATGAAGGAAATTATTATTTTTTTTGCTGGCGAATGGTAAATTATTAAAAAAAAAACGCGTCCACAGTATTATACATCGTTTGATTGCACATTGACTCAAATTTTTTCAAAAATTTTGGTTCAAAAATATTTGAGTTTTTGGCACCAGTCTGAAAAAAAAAAAAAAACTCGGGAACAAGCCCTTAACTACGAGGTTTTCTAAGTAATGTTTACAAAGAATATCCTTGTAACTATACAAACAAATAATTTTACAAGGAAAATCTTTATACTTTTACAAGTGTTTGCAAAAGTACAAAGATATTCCTTGTAATTTTTACGAATTATTTTAGAATGTTCTCCGGGTTAAAATTAATGCTGTTGCATGTTAGAAAGATAATCGTATCCGTATTGAAGAGTTTGGCGTGGGATAAATACTGCCAGCTGGCATCAATAAGGCGGATGTTTCATGCTGGCGCTTATGGAGAGAACTTCGGGTGCAAAATCGAACGTTGCCGAAGGAAGATGTTTTTCCTATAAGTCCTCACCAACACTAGTGCTACTAGCGTCAGAATTTATCCCTTGTCAAACTATTAACATTAAGGTTCTTAACTTGTAGTAGAATTAACCTTACCTGGATCCTGGCTGTTGAAAATATTTAGTTTAGATAGCATTCACACCATCTTCTCTTCTACCACCCCGCGAAGTGTATGGCGAACAATGTCTATAAGATGAAAAATAATGTAGGATCTCAACAGATTAGCATAAGATCAAGAATAGTGGAAATATACGAGAATTGTTCCTGTATCGTGATAAGATACCACACATAGGAACAGTTCTGGCGGCCGACTTCTCGAAGACCGTCGTCCTACACCCTCTGGTCTTCCTCTCAAGCTCAGAAAGTGATGTCTGTCCTGCCCCTTCCCGTCTCCTTATTAAAGGGCTGGTTCGCCCAAAATTATAATTAATTTAATGATTTTTGTATTCTTGCGAAATATGGTTTGTTATGTTGGTATACAATGTGACTATTTTTACAACAACTTTTTTTTAACCTTCATAGTTTTTATATAATAGTTTAAGTTAAAATATGCATAACACTGTTTTGCGCTAGAATGGGAAACCAACCGACTTACCGAAATGAAATAACTGACACTGAAGAACAGTGCCATGGGTTACGTGAAGATATGTATACCAGCCGCAGTGAATGGTTTTGTATTTTTTTTAGGTTCATAATATTCTCTATTCTTAAATTTAAATATATATGTTTTTAAATATTGTATGTAGAGTTCAGTGCGGTTTTTATACATGTCTTGACATAGCACATAGCACTGTTCTTCTGTTTGAGTTTGAATTATTTAATTTCAGTAAGTACGTTGGTCATCCTTTCTAGCATAAAACCGTTCTATGGAGATTTGTACTTTGACATGCCATTATACAAAAATTATGAAAACCTAAAAAAATTATTTTCAGTTAAAATAGTCACAATATGTTTATATTTACAAAACGAACCAAACCTCGTACAAATATAAAATTCTAAAACAATTAAAAATTTCGGTAAACCGCCCTCTTAAGGACCTTCACTACTTTTCTAGCCCACAGACTTCGATTTCGTACCCCACCTTCCTTTCCCTGGGTTATAACGTCCATGGACGGCGTTTTCTCTACTTCTCTGGATATTTATCAACTTATAACCGCCCCACTAATTTCCCGTTGTCTGCAAGTATCGTGGTGTATTTATTGCTGCTCACCACCCCTGGTTTTTGCCACTCAAGGTGTTACAAAAACTCACGCTTTGGAGTAGGTTAGGTTTACTCAGTCACATGACCAAGTTTAGTCGAACACCAGGATAGTGATGAACGCCTTTAAATGCCGTTCAGAATTTCAAGATGGCAGAAGTAAAAAATAACCTACATATATTCTAAATGTTAACTATTTTATTCAATTCGAAATCTTTAGAACGCACATCTTTATCGCGCTTTATTTTATTAATATTGTAAATAATATTTATTTCACGCATTTTTGTTCGATATTTTGAACACAACACATTCTGTTTCACTTCGGGTCTTCTGTTCACTTTTTCTCGCTCCAAATTGCGACTTTTGTTTGTTAACAGCAGCTTCCACTGCTCGACAGCAAGGCAGCGAGGATTTGATCGAGAATCTGCTTTCGTGAGTACTTGAACGCGTGCAAATTTTACTCGGGTTAGGACTTGTACACAACCTCGTGAGATTTTAGTAAACGGCTTAAGTGTTCAATAAACATTCCTTGGTCGCAGTCTGGATCTGCGGGCTTCCTCTTTTTCTGTGACAATTTTAATAAGGCGCTCTATTCCGGTCGAATAGTAACGTTGAACTGCGATAAAATTCGATTGTGGTAGTTTAGTCCACAAACTCTTAAGTGTGTTGGAGTGCGATGAAACCATAAATGTATATTTATATGAAATAATGTTAGTTCTGTAGACAATACTTTCTTTGTTCAGTCTCCTCTTACGGAATAATTTTAGCTCTCATAGTTTTCTCATAACAGTGCGTCAAAGTAATAAATTGTACGTTCTGCTACCTATGATGACAGTGAAATAATTCACTGTGAAACAACATCCTATGGGCTACGAAATAAAACATTCAAAATAAACACCTCGAACAACTTTTTACATTTAAAAAAATGGTTGAATCCGCAACTGTATTTTCTGTACTTTTGCAAGTGAAAAAAAAAAATCAGAACATTACGTTTTAGGTTTTTAAATATTTTATTGCATAACTTGTTGATGTAAGTTCGCAGTGAATTATTTTATTTAAGTAGGATATTTGGTTTTCACTGTTTGCATTGCAACATAACGAGCAAATTTTGACTTTGACGCACCGCGCTGTGACCAAACTATGAGAGATAAAATTGTTTTGTAAGAGGAGACTGTACTCACAAGTATCGTTTACAAAACTAACACTATTTCATAAAAAATATGAAATTATGATTTCATCGCACTTGAACACCCTTAATGTAAATGTGAAAGTGTAGCGACATATTGATATAGTTAGTACATCGCAATGCGGTAAGTTCGTGATCACACTAGTCCGCGAACTTACATACCGCGTACAATGCGCAATAGAACACCTAAAAGTACTCACTCCACAGGACTGCTCATTAACAGAGGCACGATTATTTAGCGTGTTGATTCTAGGTCAGGTTGAACGTCAATAATGTATACTTCACTGCTCCTTCTGTGATTAGACGAGAGCGGTTTTGACACATGGCCGCCTGACCACCGCCACCCCTGTAGTAGCAGTGCCTGTTTAGTTACATAACCACACAGGCTTTGGGGAATGCCATTTCAATCTACTCGCAGATACGTTGGTCATTATTTTTTGGAGAAATGGTTGACTGGAGAGTGTTTTAGCAAGCCAACCTTTTTTGTTGTTTAACACATGTTCTTTCATAAACAGGTATCAAACCACGAGACAACGTTGGGGGTACAAAATGTCATATGATCGCAATCTCGCATACCCCAGTTTCCTACAAAAGGGGTTGATTCGTACCAATATCATGTCGTCAGAAAACAAGTCTTTGTATCTTCCAACACTTAGACTTATGCATTTTGCGATACCTCCAGCAGTTTTAAGAGGGTTCATTAAAAACTACTTTGCGCATCCTTTTCCACGTGGTCGTAACGCCCTTTTATATGCTTTCCCGGCCAAACTGTTAAATGTTAACCCTACCTTATTTTGCATAGGGAATCGCCCCACAAAGCTTGTCTGCCGAATTCAAACTCATCCTGCATATGTTCGTATACGGCGAAACAGCCACATAAACGTTGAATCAACAAAATACATTGTTGCCCGGCTAATTTAATTACCTCAACAGGAAGGTTTTGTCCCGTTAAACATTATTTTGTTTGACAAACAAAACCAATTTGTTACCCTTCTCACAGATTGTTTAAGTCAACAGGAATTTTTTTCAATAAAAATGTTTTTTAAGTCAACAGGAATTTTTTTCAATAAAAATGTTTTTGTTTCGCCATATTCAAACTAACGTATGGTTATCTGTAACAAATCTATTTCTCTGTGTAGTTAGAGAGCTGAAAACTGAAAAACAGCGTTTTATCTCAGACTTAAGCTATGACTCAGGCAACGTTTAAATTCGTACAACTTTTGCTATTGGCTCTTGGCATATTTGACACGTCTTGGAGGGCGCCTTGCTAATAATAAAGAAGAAACTGGATGCAGGCTCAGCCAAGTGAGATCACTGCGTCATGAGCGAATATTATATGCTTGGGTATGCATATATTCTTGGAGGCTAGTCTACAAGTCAGTGAACTCATTTATTTTTAAGTCTTTAGTCGTGACTAATCATGAAATCACACCTCTGACAAAATATTTACTCGCAATACTAGTAAACATTTTAAATAAACACCAACGAAAACACTCTTGTGTAGAGACAGGATTCCTGAGATTTCTGCTCCCGTATTCGTTTCGAAAATGCCAACAGCGCTTTGAAATTCAACTTATATTCCAACGTCTCTTCACCAACCACTCCCACGATAAATAATTAAGGTGACTCAGTGAGCATAAATAGGAGAACCACTCCCCAGATGAGCAAGACAGAGGAAAGTAACTTGTCAAAATAATTGAATAACGCGGGAACGATATGCTCACACTTATTTGCTTTTCTCTTTTGAAAAATGTTTCACTGTGTTATCTGATTGTGATCGCAATTGGCAAACAGTAGGCGCATATACTAAATGTTGTGTTTACTCTTATTCTAAATCTGTGGCTTTATGCTAAGTAAATAATGTTAAGTTTAGTTTACTGTCGTTAAAAATACCTCCAACAGCTTGATTGCAAAAATATACTTCCTGCTGTATTTTATGAAAGAATATTATTCGAGTTGTCGTGCAGAAAGAAATTTCAATAATTAAGGTTGGTGGTGGACTTACACAAAAATGGGTTGTATAAAATTTTATATTTAGAAGCATAATTAAAATTTACGATTAGAATATCTTATGTAAGCTACTGGTCGGATAAACTGTTCTTGTAAGAAGCTGTTACGCCTATTTAGATTCCAATTTTACGTAATTATCTACGTTTAGAAGCACCTGAAAATTACATATCAGTTTCCGGAAAAGTAATTAACTGTTTATATATACAGGATGAGTCTGAATAACACCGACAAACGCTGGCAGGTGATTCTTTATGAAAAAATACGCAGAAATTATATTTTTCATTTCCGCTTAACCATTATATTAAGGGAGTAATGAGTCTTTTAATATCAAGATTTACAATTTTGTTTTCCCAAAATATCGGAAACTAAATGACATAAAAAACAATATTTTTAGCATTTCTGAATGCTGTTGGGGCCTTCAAATCAACAGCAAATACAACTTTATACTTTATACCATTATGCAAATAAAAGGAGTGGCTACCCTCTAATCGCATACAACTTTTTTACCGTCAGGATTTTCGAACATATGAAGATGGTTTATTCAGAAATGAGACCTGTGTAACAAAAGAGGTACTCTTATTGCAACTGTCTAGGGCAAATAGTTTACGCTCAAAACATACTCTAATATTCGCGCAGACATAGAGAGCCTAGAGCACAGGCAAACCTGCGAACATCCATGTGATGTGTGCAGCGTATAGACGACGGTGGACATTCACAGTGAACAACAATTACAATAATGTTAAAGTCGCATATCAGTTTGTTTCTAGCGTTCTGCGTACATATCGTAGTAAATGGTGTATGTATGTGTGTGTGTATATATATATATATATATATATATATATATATATATATATATATATATATATATACATATATATCACTATGATAAACATTTGAAACGCTACAAAAAATTAATGGCAACATGTACATTGTAGCATGTAGCCCTAATATAAACAGTTTTCCATGTTCGTTACTGTTTTACTTGCCTAGAAATCGGTCTTGCTTCGATATATTAACAAATTCCTTCCACATTAAGTTGACGTTGTTAGTGGCTGTGAACACACAAATTCTAAGCTCCTCACCTTGCTCGGGAAATTTCGTTCAAGGAAAATTGCCTGCTATATAGATTTATATTTCAGTCACGTCTCCGCACTTTATTTTGCACTAGTGGAAAATCGAACAGAATTTTATACACCAGCCGTGCATGACAAGTTTTATGCTGGAGTGTTTGTTCTATGGAATCGAAAAATTTCGCGCGCCCGTCACCTTTATCCCTTCCGGCGACGTTATCCTTGTTTATTCAGACAACAGGAAGAAGGCAACGGGGAGGCGGAGAAGTGAGGCAAAAAAGAAGGGAAAAAAAGATGGTTGAGGGTTGGGTAAAGTTGGGGGTCTCAAGGTGTGACGTGTTTTGCCCACAAAGAAACACGGCGGAGGTAACCATGGCAACGGGCCAGTCGCGTTGCCATGGCAACGGAAGGAGAGCTGGCTCCCGGCTACCCCTACCTCGCCCCCGCATCAAGCCATCGGCCTAAGACGTGCGCGAACCTGGCGGTGAGGTAGGCAAACACTGCGTTCCTGAAGGTAAACCAGCCCCTTTCCATATGACCTTTGTTCGCTTAGTCGAAACCTACTCACAACTCGAAGATAAGCACCCATGGCAGACAATATATGAGTTTTATGAATGTGGACACTTAATTTTCCATTTATTGTAAACTTTATCCTCAAAACAGACTGTCCTGTACTCAGAACCAAAATAAAATGGCATACATGTTTTCAAGGAGTTTTTAAATATTTATTACAAAAAAATATGTGTGTCTATTTTGTTGTCTCTAGCCAGAGTAGTAATCTGATCAATTTTCTTCGGCAAACAGGTGTTTCGATTTTAAAACATATAACAATGGGTAGGTGACATATTTTCTGGGTAATTTGCCTGTTGTCTTAAAATTTTGTTCTTCGAATTACCGATTAGGTGATTAAGTTTTCCTGTAAGGTTTAGGTAAACATGAATAATTCTTGAAAAGTTTTATTATTGTGTACATGATTATATATATAAAATAGGGGGTGCGTTGAAAAAATGCAATGAAGAATATTGCCACGTACAAACTAACATCATATTGTCTATGACTATTTCTGCCATGCCGGTACAATCAGTAAATTGCTTTGTCTCTTAAGAATGAAAGACACATATTTTTAATGCTATTAATGTCGTACACACAAACGAATGTTGATGTCACCCAAGGCAAAATCTCTTTACAGAACAGAGCGCAGATGACTTTCTATATTATTCCTACAACGGATCAGAATTCAAAACCGTCCACAGTCCAGCGTATTTTATATTTCTCGAAATTGTTTTCTCTGCATTTTTACAAATTTAAATATAAAGTAACATTTATTATAAAATTCAATGTTTTACGTTTAAGAATAACTAATAGATTCGGTTATTCGAAAGGCGATGTATTCAATATTTAAAGTGTTTTAACGTACGTATAGAAACTTTCAATATACGCAGTACGGTTGAATAGTCACAATTGACGCTGCAATGTTCTCAATTAAACGTCTCTACACAGCACCTGTTAAGGGCGCGGTCTATCGCAATTTTCATCACCATCTTTTTATTTTCATATTTGTATCAGATATTATTTCTTGTATTAGACACAAAATGTAACTAAATTTTACCTATAAAAATTTTAACTCGCATAGTTTTTGCGCAATGGTTCGTTAATGCCAAAATGTACACGTTTCCTTTTAAGGACGACACTAAAACCAACTCACTTACCAAACTGAAAAAATTCACAGTGAATAACGGTGTTGTAGGCTACAAATTAAGCTATGTTAAACCACAAAATAAAATATTTTTGTATTTTTAAAAACAATACTGAAATTTTCAAAATGTTATTTTTAATATATTATTTTAATTTAAATACAAAAAATTGTTATTCGTTGTATCTACGCACGTGAAATTGTAGCCTGCGACGTCTTTATCCAGTATGAATTTTTTTCAGTTTGGTATGTCAGTTGGTTTTAGTGCAGTCCTTAAAACGGAAACATGCAAATTTTGACTTAAACAAACCATTACGGAAAAACAATGAGAGATAAAAAAAATTCATAATAGCAAAACTTAGTTACATTTTGTGTCTAAAATAAAATGCAATATCTGGTACAAATTATAAATAAAAACATGGCAATGAAAATTGCTGTCCACCGCGCACGTAACGGACAGCATTTAAGAATCGTTACACACCCGACATCAAGTTTTCATTTTCCATTTCCGTTTATTGTGTGCATTATAATATGAAATACATACAGAACTTGCATTTTCAGAGTCAATTTTAGCTGTCGAGTTTTCTATACAGATACCTCAGAATTTTAATGGTTTTAATAATTTTTGTATTTGTACGAGATATGGTTGGTTTTGTACACAAACGTTGTAACTACTTTTTACATTAAATGAAAATGTTCTACCTTTTATAGTTTTTATATAGGGGCATGTTAAGTCCCAAATTTGCATAAAACAGTTGTATACAAGAAATGAAAACCAACGGCCGTACAGAAACGAAATAATTCGCAGTGAATAACAGTATCACGGGCAACGTCAAGACATGTATAAAAAATCTGTCTTGACATTTTTTGTATTCTTAAAAATTTACATAAAATTGGCAATTTTTTATTTCAAATTCAAATAAAATAGTTTTAAAAAAATACGAAATGTACTCAATGTGATTGTAGTACATACAGTGACGTATCCCGTGACACTGTTCTCAACTGTGAATCATTTAATTTCTATATATAAGTTAGTTGGTTTTCCTTTCTTGTATCCAACCGTTTTATGCAAATTTGGGCTTTGACCTGGTATTGTATGAAAGCTAGACATTTTTTGTTATTTTAATAATTGTATCAATTTACACCTACAAAACAACCATATCTCGTACAAATATACAAATCGTTAACACAATTAAAATTTTGCAGACGACCATAAAATTACAAATCTTCTTATTAAAGTTAATTTCTGTCAGTTGGCAGAAGGAAACACCAGTTGAGCGCCCTGCACATAGAGGCGATTGAGCACGTCGTACGTGAGCAAGAGTGGACCTTGGCGCCTGCGTGTTCTCATGTGTTGATCGCGCAAAATAACTTCGGCCAGGCAGACACATTTCAACAACGAACTATTGGAAATAATTTCGGTCAGTCATAATTAAAGGCATCACAGCGGTACTTTAAAGGTGTTCAAATGGGAAAAAAATCATAAAAATTTTATATTTATATGAAATACTATTATTTTTATAGACATTACTTCGCAGTAAAAAAAAATAGCGTAACCAGTTTTCCCATAGCGGCATTTCAAAGTCAAAATTTGCACACTTTTACTTCATAAAAAATTTGAAAACCAATAAACCTTATGAAATGAAATAATTCACATTATAACAACATGCGCCGAACTACTGCTTGAAGTATGTACAGTCTCATACAAAAATGTTTGTATTTAAAAAAATGTCTAAAAATTGCAAATTTTTTGGCACACTTAGCAAATGTATTAATACCGTGACATGTAGTTTTCATGTGAATTTTTTATTGTATAATATTTACTGGTTTTCAAGTTTTGAAGTAAAAATATGCACATTTTGGCTTTGAAATGCCACTATGGGAAAACTGGCTGAGCAATTCTTGTAAGAGGAAAATGTTCTCCCAAGTAACGTCTGATTTTTCCCACCTGAACACACTTAAGGGCACCGCCTACCACGCTCTTCAAATGAGTTGCAGTGTGTTCGGAAATACGTTTTTCTTTTGCGAAACTAGTCCACATGTATCTATTGTGCCAATGCTCGAAAATAAAAACTTCGTGCAAGAACAGAACGTCATTGCTAAGTCACCGTGCACATTAAAAGCCCTCCCACGTTGCTAAAAACGGAATTTTCAGACTACCGTAATGAAAAATGTACTAGCCAGATGTATATGAAATACAGATAGAAACGTGTACAGAACTTTGCTACCGAATTTCCACCATATGGTCACCTCTTAAATTGGCGTAGTAAATATGGATCGGTGGGAATCTTGCACGTTACGTTCGTAGCTTGACTCGCTGTGGCAATGCGGCATTTGTTGAGTACTTAAAAGTCACAGTTATATAGCTACGCCACTTCTGAACTTCTAACGAGACGTTAGGCAGTGCCCTTGTGTTTATTCTTCCATCCCACTTCGATAACTTTGCTTACAGTGGATGTATCAATATTTTTGGCATGACAGGACGTACATGAAACTGAAAAAGATTTTTGAAATAGTTGCAACTTAGTTTGGTAACGTGAACCAGCTTGCAAGAAAAAATGATTTATTTACGCGAGCGACTACAGTGGTCACATCCCCGTATGGATTCCAAAAAAGTGAATGAAACTATAAACTGTGTCATGTCTACGTGAAAAACGCTAAATAATCTCTCTATTCTGGTTCATAATTGGACTCGCACTAGGGAGGACCCGGATGATTTTAGTTTTCTGATGGTTTCCTGAAACTGCTCCAGATGAATTCCGTGATGGTTCCTGAACAAATGCCACAACTGACTCCTCTCCCAGCTCCTGTCGTTGTACCAAATTGTCTCTCACCGTCTCTAATAACCTCGCTGTCAATGAGACTAAGTCCACTTACCTTACACGATTTATAATAAAAACCGTCAACCTAAGCTCAAAAGGAGCACTCCTATCAATAGGAACGCTGCTATAGCTATATTTTGTCTTCCATGCTCTATATCAGTATGATCCAACTACTTGACATTCGCAGTTCAGACAGGCCCCCTTAACTTTGGTAACATATTTTAAGCTCTTTGTCATACGTTTCTATTTATGCGGTTTTTTGAGAGCACATTTTTTTTTTATTCTGAAAGGAAACGTCGTAAAACCGCTAGATAGATATGTTGAGAATAAACTATCACCATAACCTAATTTCTTACCAAGCAAGAAAGTATTTAATTTTTTTGAAGTTGATAACCAGTCTGAGTTATAATATATTTTCTTGTGATAAAATTATACTTTATAAAAACAATCTCCAACACACCTATGTAGCGGTTTTACGATATCTGCTCCGTTTATTGGCATGTCAGTTAAGGAGTTACTATAATTGTACAATTATAATTGTACCTACAAATGTAGCAGTTATACTATTTACAAAATATCTACTCGCAAACAAATATATTTACACATCAAACTTGCGAACGATTTTTAATAATTAAATTTACCTTTCAATATAAGAATTAAGTAAAATTACCAATTAAAACTGAAAATAGTGACTAGTGAATAAATATTTGGTTGAAATATGCTAAAATTGTTTCAGAGTTGACAAAAAATGTACAAGAATATTTAAAAATATTTTGAGCGAAGTAAATTATCGCGAATACTATCGCAGGCTGCGTATTCACAATACAAAACATACCGGGCACGCGTGTAGCTGTCATATGTAGCCTTTCACTAAACAACATTATGGAATGCAGTACATCTACTAACATTATCACTTGTCGTCAAATTTAGAGAAGATGACATGCCCGTAATTAGACGAACGCCAATACATTTACGTTATGAAGTCTGTATCAATGAAATATGTTCTACCGTGAATTACCCAGGATGCAGCGGCGTGTAAAATTAATAGAACGAATATTTGACTTGGGCAACCGTACACCTGGTACCAAGCAGGATAATCAATATCCTTCATAAACTGACAGAAATTTACCATTCTAGATGGCGGAGTCATTTCCAGAGTAGAACTTGATAGCACTAACAGCTAAGAAACGTAACGATAACGTGATGATCATGTTCAATAAAAACACCTTACAAAAGAAGCTAAAAACGGTAAATATAATTAAAATTCTTTGAACTGCTCATTTTTTAATCACAAATATATTACAAAAAAAAAAAACACAGTCAACATAAATAAATAGATTTTATTTTATAAGGTTTTAAGTAGGAGAACATTGTCATACAAAATATTAACTTTATTAGAAAACTGAATATCGTGTGTTAAAATAGTTTCTATTGTTTGTTCAGTATTGCCAGTGACCTGGTTCGCGTGGTTTTTAGTATAAAGCCACTTTGAATAATGCAACAGTTCAGTCTAAATACTCCAAATTACCGTAACTCGTAAAAATACGTATTTAAATGTTCTATTACACTATTAATTATACTTTCAACTTTATTCGTTAGCAGTAATTATTAAAATATGAAAATTTATTTCGCTTGTTTTACTTTGCTATGTATACTGCTACAATACATTCCTCTCAACGCTAACAAAGTGTGAATAATGAGAACCCATGCTGTACTCCATTTATTATCTGAAAACCAGAAGCTTTGAATTGTTGTCTGTGCCCTTAAAATTTGTATTTATTTTCGAAGACGATTCTGATCCCTTTAACATTTTCCTCCCCTCCCCCCAACCCTCGTAGTCTGGCTACATCACTGGGAAGGTCCAGTCCATTTACTCTAACCTTGTCAAACTCACCCTAGCATCGGGCATGTGGTAATTCAGTACCATCTTGCAACAAGAGAATCTCATTTCCACCCGAGTTTAATTAACTTTATCTACAAAACCAAAACACGGCTTGTTGCTTCTAGATAGTTTGCGATGCGAGGAGACATCTGGGTGCTCTCATTTATTCATTACTGATAAAAGAAAACACAAGAGGACCTGCAGCATTAGAAATTCGGTAGATGATTGTAATAGTAACTACAGGGCGTTCGGAAACATTATTCCCAAACTCCAGACATGAGGCGTTTTCGAAAACTCACGAGGTCAGTCAACATTTCAAGTTTGAGATGTACGACCGAGCGAGGCGGTGCAACGGTAACACGTTAGACTCGCATTTGGGAGGTCCTGGATTAGATTCCCGGCTTCGGCCATCCTGATTTAAGTTTTCCATGGTTTCTTCAAATCACTCCAGGCGAATGCTGGGATGGCCCCTTAACAAAGACCACGGCCGACTCCTCTCCCAGCTTCTGTCATAGTACCAAGTTGTATGTCACCGTCTGTAATGACCTCGCTGTCCACGAGACGTACAGCCCACTCATCTTCCTTAAGATGTTAAAAATTTTACCCGAGTGAATTTTACCCGTGTTCAAATTTTCAACTGATGCAAGGTTAAGTTGAGGTAAAGTCACCATTATGTTCAAAATAAGGAAGGAACAAGCACGAATATATTATAATATTTCAACATAGACTAAAATAATCTGTAAAGTATGCACTGCAGAGAAAAAATTACACAAATATTTTTCATGTACAAATTTTTTTTTTATTCCCACCATCTTAAAACCCAGAATATCATTACACGTGTTCGTTACAAAGACGTTATAAAAGAACTAGACTGTTATGCTGCTCTGCTGTTACGTGACCAAACTGAACGCTGATATATTGCAGGCGAAAATAGGGAATTGTGTGCTTTAACAGGGGTGAGGGTAACAATTTTTGAAAACTTTGGCATGGAACATTCCACGTTACGGGCTGTAATGTGTCGCCGTTCAATTTGGTTACATATAGAGATAGACCGTGAGCATTGGTCTTGCACCGCTTGGTTCATCAAGATCCTGGCGATCGACAGCATCTGACCACGTGACTGAGATAACCCGCTTTACTCCAGTTGGTGAGTTTTCGAAAACGCCTGTAGTTCCTTTGGACCAGTTGTAATACAAAATGCCTATCCTTTTATTCCCGGGAAAGTATTTTTATACTATTCAATTGCGTTCAAGATTGTGATCGAACGATTTCTGGATAACGATACTGTGCGATGATGCGTGCATGGCGTGTTGCATAGGATGCGTGACAGTAAACATGCGTCGTGTGCGTAATATACATATATTTTGTTCAAGATTTTTCTTGCTATTCGGCTTAAGAATGTCCAAGCGGCCATTTCTTAAATTGTGTTTTTAATTTTTTTGTGGTCTGTGACTGTACATAAAATGAAATCTGAGAAAATCTGAACACATGAAAAAAAAAGTATAGGTTTTAAATACAAATGACAATTTTTTTTAAGTAGGTACTGTGCCGTGGTAATTTCATAAAATTAACTAGCCACAATGGCAGACACTGGCTCAAATATTCCTTAAGTCATAGCAACTTCATGAAGAAATTCGTCTGGAATCGGAAAATTTGTTCGCCTTCGGTCAGTGTTTGTTGTATGGCTATTTAATAATATATGTATATATAAACATAAAATATAACAAACTCCTAATAAACTACCGTTAAAACTATTTTTCCTATATTGATGTGAATAATATTGGTGCACAATTTTTATTTTTGGCTTGCAGAATA
This sequence comes from Medauroidea extradentata, assembly GCA_003012365.1. Classification (NCBI taxonomy): domain Eukaryota; kingdom Metazoa; phylum Arthropoda; class Insecta; order Phasmatodea; family Phasmatidae; genus Medauroidea; species Medauroidea extradentata. The sequence goes on along the minus strand of PNEQ01083644.1, from coordinate 9,710 downwards.
TAAAAACATATCGTTACCATTTTATTTAATTTTGCTCCTTTTCTACATATTTCTCACTACTTTACTTAATAAAATGTCACAAAAATATGAATTATATGTACTGAAAATACATAAAGTTGTTTCCAACCACTTGAACGCCTTTAAGGGTGTCCGCCTACCCCACAGCCTTGACTATGAGGAGTATAATCACGTGTAAAATTATAGGTGGCTCAATACCTATCGAACTTACATACAGAATGTTTCCGAACAACACCGACAAACATCGTCAGGTGATTTCTTGTGAAAAAATAAGCATAAATGTAAAGAACAACTTGTGAATTTGAAAATCAATTTTTGAAACGGGATTTCCCAAAAGTATGGGAAACTAAATGACTTGGAAAAAACAATGCTCTGAACAATGATTTATGGTTTTAGGCTCTTCGAATACATACGGGAAGTACTTACCACCCTTATGAAAATAACAGGGATGTCAAGAAATTTGAAAATTTTATGAAGGTTTATTGAGTTATGCAACTTATGCACAAAAATGGTCCTCTTGCTGAAACTGTCAAGGACTTGTCGTTTCCGTACATAACCTACTTAAGCGTTAATTGGAACATGTTTACTGCTGATTGTCCACCGTCGCCTGTGCGCTGAGAACAACAAAACATGCATGTGTTGCCTACCCTCCAGGTTCTGTAACTCTGTTGATACAAGGACAAAATTAATTGCTAAATTCCTCGTTTTAAAAATGTTGACTATTTTAACTCCCCCCTCCCCGAAATTACACCTAGAATGAATATTAATATTAAACTATGAAACGGCGATATTAATAGGTTACCTAAAAATAATGAAGAAATATGTCCTAAGCAATAAGTTTTACCTCTGCATTATGGTGCTAAATACCCTTCAAAGACGTATATTGTATAGTTGAGGCGAGACCAGACATACGACTTAGCGCTCTTAAATTACGTAAAATTGTACTCCGAATTTAAGTTATCAGGATGCGGCGAGAGTTAATACACCAGATGTGAACTTCCTATTTCTGAACTTTAAATAAATATATCTGCTATAGAAACCATTAAATATAGAAGGAACATTAACATTGAATGCAAGTCTATGACTTCAATTGCAAAGTAGGCATTACTTATTTATTTTTAAATTATTGTTGTGGTTTTTACATTAACTTCAGTTCCTTATAAGCATATAATAAAGCACAGTTTTCCTTTGTTAGTTAAATATTAATCAAGAACTCAAAATTAGTTGGCAGCATCTGAAGTTGTTCACATGACAGTCTTAAATTCAAAACATATTGTCTCGGCAATTTGTGGCTGCGCACAGCAGAGACGCCCACCGCGCTTAGATGAATAAAAAAAATAAATAAAAGGTTAACACGAGCACGTAAATAGATAGGACACGGTTTACCACAAAAAAAAACGTAATGTACATTTAATCACTGGTTAGTTAGTGGACCGGACGCGTGCGCCGTGTTGTAGTGTGGCACGGAAAGTATTTTTTCTTGTAGAACTATTATTAATGTTTCCAATGAGTTTATCTACGAAAATAAGACACACTTCAAACTGCGTCCTTATGATTTAAAAAATGCCGTCCACTTCTTAAAATCATGATTCCCAAACTTCTCAAAAGTGCTAAAAAATGGCTTTTTCACGTTGCTGTAGCTGAGAAACGATCGTAATCGTTAAACTAAGCCACATAAACCTGCACTGGAGATTACCACAAACTTCCCACGGTTAAATGAACAGGGTCATCGCTTGAAGTCCCACTGAAAAAACTGTTTGTACAAAAAACACTGCACGCTAGTTTAGTCCTCCGCGCCTTCCCCGTTTCCGTGCCTCAAACGTAAAGAGAAAGCTGCCGTCCACTAACGCTTCACGCCAGATGTGCGCCATTCTAAAATCAGCTGTATAAGGAAACATCGGCTCTTTTTAGAGACTTTTCTTCCAAACACGGCCTGCTAGCAGTGTTGTATGGAGTTGATGTATTCTATATTCTGTCCCTAAAGTCCCGCATTTTAGGAAGAACAACTTTCATGAGCTCCGGATTTAAATCCAGTGGATCTGTTGAATGGTGATATCTCAAATACGACGTTTACAGTGTGAATATCTCGGATGTAAACCATTTGCGTAAGCCAATTTCTGCCAAGTGCCGTGTTGTAACGCCCATGTTGGTGAAAAACATTCTGCAGAACATGAATGAACGCCTGTAGACGTGTTTCGGTGTTTCAGGCAATCATATTGAACACATTTTATAATTTGTTTTACATACATTTCGTGTAAGATGTTCATTCACCAATAATAGGGCACTCTTGGGACATCCTGTTTATTACGTTGCAAAACATAACGAAGTCTCATGAAACTGGATATATATATATATATATATATATATATATATATATATATATATATATACACACAACAGATAAATGATAAATATGTTATAATAAATGACAAAACTAAAAGAACCATTACGATTTCTTTGTGGTGTAATAGCAATGGCCAGTCGTCCTCATTTTTAACGGGGAGGGGGGTGCTATTGAAAAAAAAATTTGTTTTAATATATGTATTTTTTTATATTTGTTCGACATGCTTGGTTATGTAGGTATATACGTGACAGTATTTCAATGCAATGAACATTATTTTAGCTTTCATAGTTCTTGTATACCCGTACTTCAAAGTCCAAATTTGCACAAAACGGTTTTCTGTTAGAAAAGGAAATCAACAGACCTACCGAAATTAAATACTTCACGCTGAAGAACAGTGTAACGGGCTACACCGGGACCTGTACAAAAACTGCATCTAATTTTATTTTGTATTTAAAAAAAATTCTTAGAAAATTTTCTATTTTTAATTTTAAATTCAGTAATTTGAAAAAGAACATACAAAATAAAATTCAATGCGGTTTTTATACGGGTCTTGACGTAGCTCGTGACAATGTCCCTCAGTGTGAATAGTTTCATTTCGGTTGGTCAGTTGATTATCCTTTATAGCATTATTATACAAATTTGAACGTTGGTTTGCCAGTATGCAAACATTATGAAGACTAAAACATTTTCATTACAGTAAAAAATAGTCAATGTCTGCACAGCAAAACAAATCTCGTACAGTTGAAAAATTATTAAATCAATTACAATTTTCAATGAAGCGCCCTCTGAATGCCTCATAGCCATAAGAAGGCAGACACCAGGATGGAACTTCTTGCCACAGATAGAGCCGGATGAGGCTGCGATAAGATTTTCATTCAAACTGTGGATACAGATATTATAAAAACTCCATATTGCTATTGGGAACTGAAAATTCGTACCGTTCCATTTAAATCCTTCTTGAAAACTTGGCCCTGAACAATGTCCTGAACCTTTGGTGTTTCACTTCACAGGCTGCTATGCGAGCACATTTGATGGGAAAAGGAAGAGGACAGCGTGGCAGATATTGAATGACCGCCCTCCCATGGACAAAGCTAAGTGATCTACCAGCTCTAGACAAACTGAGAGAAGTATTTTCAATAGTGGAGCGTTTCGTTGTTCTCTACGAGCTCTGAAGTATGCAGGGGAAGGAAGCCACTCTTCACCTGCTGATGCAAGATGCCTTGACACATGCATGCACAAACTTACTCAAATTCTGATTGTTTTTGTATACCTTGCAATCCGTTTTCAATTCTTTGTTTGATTTGTGTCGTTGGTTCATTCCACGATAATTTTTTTTACGCAAATTGTTGTATTCAAGTTCATACAACTTCTCATACATTATTTTAATCCATTTATCTGTATACATATATCACTTTTTAAAGCGTTTCAGTTGACTAGCATGCGTAAAGTGAGCACACCTGGACTTCAGTTTTGTGATAAAAACCTCTTGATTGCGACGAATCCTCGACGTTAGGTTAGCATATTGGAAGCAAGTGGTGAGCCAACAGTTGGCCATTGCGTCAGCATGCTCCTAGACTCTTGAGTTCACTGCGCTCAGATTACTTAACACTTAAAAGTGATTCCGCTATTATATTATTACAGCTTATATAACTAGATATGATCCTACCTCTATATTTCACCAATTTTGTCTTGGAAGTCACAGACAAAACTGATAGAGAATAGTATTATTTTTGTCAATTTTATCTGAATTCATTATTTTTATTACTAATTGCTAATAATTTGACAAATTATCCCTTGTAAGAATTATGTTCAAGTAGACTTGTACGTTTATGCGAAAATACAAAACACACACAAATGTTTTTTGAGAATTTTCTAAGCTAAATGGCTTCGCTTAAAATGACAACTTGGATTAATCCTACCTTGGAACCCCTGATTTTACATTCTCCCTAATTACATTTTCCCCTTACATACACAATTATTTATGTTTCCTAATATTTTCCTTATGATAACAATGTATTATATTCCTGCCATCTAAACTTGATACTTGCATCCCTTGATTTACACTTATTTTATATGAAGGTAACAATATTTTTACCCCCCCCCCCCACTTAGGCTACAAAGTAAATGTAGATATCTTGGAAGAAGCATGGCATTTCAATACTGTAGATTGTACCTTTGTATGTGTTCTAAAAATTTTAAAAACATAAGGGCAATTTAATCAATGTTAGTAGTATGAATCACACCTTTTCTTGATCTATGGCCAGTAATATTTTAATGCTAAACAAAAAATTTTTTTTATTATTTTGTACTTACAAAATATTTTTGAGATTACATATTACATCTTACATCTGTGCTTGAATTATGATTTAGCCTAACTTATAAAAATTTTTAATTAATAGATGTTTTGTTACACTTTCCTCTCATTTACACAATTTTTCATTCATCCCTTGGAAAGTGTAATATAGTGGTTCTACTGGTTCACTACTTTGAAATAATCACATATGCACCACACCTAAGAATTCTAGGACAATGTGGACACAAACACAAAGAACCAGGCAGTGAAATTATTTGCGCAGTGTCCCTTCAGTTAACTGCTGCACATACTCCTTTAGGATAAAAAGAGAAAAAAAAAGGGGGGGGGATTAAAACGTGGTAAAATATTCTTACCATCATCATATAGATTTACAAATGTCGTCTTCTCAGGTGCTTTGCCTAGTTTCTATCAAACTGCCCTGTTACCGCTCTCCATACCACTAAAAATTACTACAACATAGAAACAGGTGTCTTCTACTCCTTCTATTATTTCTTTAAGATATCTTCTACCATGTGCTCGTCGAAATCAAAATATATAGGCTGTTTCTATTTCCCGAGACAGCTACGGGCCATGACAACCTTTTCATAGTTATGTGGGTCAACGACCTGTTTATTACGCCCCGGTCGAAGTAAATTTACTGCTAATTTTAAATCGAATGCTCAGTAATGTTTTCAAAATCGGTTGTCTATGGTTTTTTTTACTATTATTAATACAGACGTAGACTGAATAATGTGTTATTTTGTGTTGGTACAAAGCGAACACGCGAGCTTCGTATTATCTGAACCTAGCTTGGGTTTGGCGCTGTAGCGGAGTGAATGCCGCGTGACGTCATACCAGCGACCGACTGCGGGTCGTCGTGGAGGAAAGATGCGCACGCGCCTATCTTGTATTTTTACTAGTACTATGACCTTTCTGTGCATAACCAAGTGATTATTATGTCAGCAGTGAAAAATCATTCACACCTGATTAATTTTTAATTTTTGTTAATCCTAGTTCAACTTATAATTCAAGAGTCTTTATGATTTGATGAGCAAAGTCCATATGTATTATGCACATATTTCTTAAGTGAAGTAACATAGCCATTGGTCATTTGTGCGTAGTGGCTTCAGTACTCGCCTCCTACCAAGGCATTCTAAGTTTGATTCCTGGCGGTGACCCATTTTTTTGTGTGCGGAAAACATGGCAGACGTTGCTGTTTGCAGGCAGGTATTCTTGGGGTAATCTCGCTTCTCCATCATACGACTTCATTTCGTATCGACCTTCAGTGTTTGACAGTCATAAGTCTGTTCTCGGGGTGTGATTTCCTGTCCTTGGACACTGTGTTAATTTATTCACAGTACCCTGCTTTTTGTATAAGTTAAAACTGTTATGACCCCCTTATAATAGATGGATAATATTTATAATTGTGAGAAAATCTGTGTTACAGCAAATCGACCAGAACAAAGATGGTGTTGTGACGATCGACGAGCTGGTGGCCTGGTGTTCGCGAGATGAGCAGATATTGCAGTCGTTAGAAACTCTGGACACGGTGTTGTGATCTCACTCGACGCTTTTGCATCTTTTGGCGATGGTTGCATTCTAGCTACGAAGAACACTCGACAATGCGGCAGCGTACATGCTGTCGTGTGCTGAAAGTGTTATGATTCGGGTGCTGCGACCTAAGAGGTTCAAGATAGCAAAAGCCAAACAAGACATGTTACATATCAAAATAATCCAAAAGTTGCTGAAATATTTTTCAGTACTCAAGCATCAGTAATTTTCTTCTTTCATTTAAACGTGTGTAAATTTGCATCTGCAACTCCGGAACTACTTTAACATAAAAATTAGAACATTATTTTTATCGTAGCCATGTAAACACATCTGTAGATGAATAATGAATTCAGAACAAATGCATTAGCAAGAAAAGAGCTCATATATTTCAATATTTTGAAAATTCTTTAGGAATAAATAAAAATTACTAAGAATGCTTTATCCTACAAGATTCATTAAAACAAAATTATATGGCAGCTGAAATATTTACATGGACTGGATTTTCTTTAAAAAAAAAAGTTTGCAGTTTTCAATTTATTGCAATCGGTTGTATCAGTTGAAGCCAAAAGATGGGCCTAGAGACCTACAGTACTACATAAATATATTTATTTTTTCTGGGTTTTGTATGAGTAAGGAATTTTTAATTCTTAATATCCTGCTGTAGAAGCTACGGTACCTTTGCATTTTGTAGCTACTTTACCTGTTTATCGCTACAGTAAAGATAATTTAGGTAATAATGTAATCAGCAAATAATTTTCATTTGTTAAAGTCTTTTAGTTTTAAACTCACATTTAGGATTTCTTACAATAATATAAGAGTCTACTTTCATTCAAGCAAACTTGACTGCATAATTTTCCATGTTCTATAAATACTTGGCATTACTAGTTTACATTCCATCTTCAATAGAATGCTTGTCAAAATTTTAATACCATGGTTGAGAGTTGAAGTATGTTGAAATATAGTCTATAAACACCTTTCCTTTGTTTTCCATAATTATATGTTATTATGATACGATTAAGTAATTTCCACTTCAGGTAGGGTTCACAGAAATGAGAACACTGATACTGTACCTTCCGAATCCTCACATCACTACGATTCAGCAGTGCAGACACACGATTTGTTTTGAGAGGGGAAACGAGAAGGGAACCAAAATTTTAAAAAGAACAAGTGACAAGAAAATATTTTTAGAACTTATATAAAATGATAGTTTTCCATTGCTTGCTGACGATTATCAGATGATTAACAATTACAACTATTGGTGCATCAGTTATTCTAGCTTAATTTTTTTATTCTCTATTTGTTAGTATGTTGAAACACACGCAAAAGAAAAAAACGATGTAACTGACATACTGAGAAAGAGTGGCACGGGAGAACACACGTAGAGGATCATCCAGTTCATACCCACAACACTCGAAAAAAAAATTTAACTGCAACTTTTCAGTTATTATAACAAAGCCAATGCCTTCAGGCAACTAGAGATAATTGTAATGTTTGGAAGACTATCACAGGGAAGCTTTACAGGGATGTATATTGTGATACAGATGATGACCATGAACCTACAGATGAAGTGGGAAAGTAACTCTTTCTTAATGTATATACAGGATGAGTCTCATAAACACCAACAAACTCCGGAAGTTTATTACTTGTGAAAAGTAAAGCAAGAAATATATAATACGCTGTACATAAGAGTAATACGAATTAAGGGCGTAATTAGACTTGGCAAATCAAATTTAAAAATTTTAATTTCCCCACAAACCAAAAACTGATTGACATAAACTGACACAACTCAGGATATTACTTCATAACAATTAGGCCGACACGCCAACAGTAAACACCAGTCTTAAACCCTAACGAAAATAAAGGGCGTTAACACCCTCAAATTGCTAACAACTTTTTAGCATCAGGATAATCTGACATTTGAACGTGAATTATGGGGTAACGTGGCCTTAGTAATAAAAATTGTCCTCTTGTAACGACTGTATAGGACGCATAGTTTTCGTTTAAAACGCATGTGAAATTTGGGCGTCGTGGAGCATAGCGCGTGCGTACACGAATGTTTGTTTTACAACACCGCACCGCACAGACGATAGTGAACGTTCACTATAAATATGTGCCATACCTTAAATAGTTCAGATAACCGTAACCAACAATTTGTTCCTGACTGAATTTGTGTATGTATTGAAAAACATTATAAGAGTGCAAGTGAAATGAATATCTCATTGGTACAAACCACAAAGTTAGACATTAAAGCGGTTTGTGTAATTCTGGCACTACTGTACAGTGCCGATATGGTTTTCAGGCACTGTCCGATATTGCCGATACCAATACTGATACTGCCTTGAGAACGGAAAATAACATTGTTACAGGCGTAAAAATTTAAAAATATATTTTTCAAAACATTTGGTGAAAGAATATTCTAATTGTCTTAATTTTTATTGTTTAAGTCTTAGGACTAACTTTTAAGATAAAAAAAACTAACGAACCACAAACTAGTTAGTGTCTCAAACATATGCGGTCATGTGATGAAGGTATTATTTATTTTTTTGCGTGCTTCATATGCGTCATGAAATTTTTCTTTAAATTGACATCAGCAACAGGTGAACGAACAGCCACACACTGCTTCACGGTCAGTGATTGGATAATTTAAACTCTCATAGACTTGGTGTTCAACCTGCAAATCACAGACGTGTGTTGTCGCAGTAACTCTCGCTCTTACTGGCACTGTCAAATACGTGACGCCTCCCAAAAAAAAAAAGACACGTTGCCTTTACCTCTATGCACGTTGCCAATAACCATGAATCTAAGCTGCCATGCAGATAGCCACCTAAGACAATGAAACAATTTGGTGGGAAATTATCATCACCATCGCTCTACTTATGGTGAAATATTTCACAACATGTTACTTCTTTTTACAGTCTTATTACCTGTTAATTGCTGGCACACATTAATAATTCCACTACATTTATATCCTAACATAAAACCTTCATATAACTACAGCAACAAAGAACGCGTCTACGAACCAAACAAAAGAACAGTAGCCATAGAATAAGAAAGTAATACACAACACGTAACTAACTTTAACTTTAAAAACTTACGTAAGTTTTTTATGCGTTACTGTGTTGTTGGTTAGACATGAAACTACTAAAATATAATATTTTTGAGATTATCTTAAATAATAATAGTAAATAAATACTGTATGAGATAAGGCTGACTGAATATTGTTATTTTCACACTGCAAGCTTGAACACAGACAGAGTTAAATTTCAGTAATTTAAAATATTAGCTCGTGACCAAATGTTTAGAACAATAGTGCATACCTTATCTAATTTAGCTTTTAAAAAACCACAGCCATTAAAATTGCGTACTAGCAATAATAGTTTATTTCATACCTGAATTACGTACTCAGGCAACATTTTTAGGTACTTGATAAACTGCTCCAGACTTCTTGTTAAACAAAACCACTGTTACAAGTTTAGCAAAAAAAAAAAAAAAAAAAAAAAAAAA
>PNEQ01083643.1:0-58757 GCA_003012365.1 Medauroidea extradentata | reverse complement strand
AATCCCATTCCAGGAGAAGCAAGCTAAGAGGCTACTTGAAATTTAAATAATCCAAACAAGGCAAAATATAAGAAAAGTTTACTTAGAAAAGTTGCTAGAAATTAAATTAGCTTTAAAATGAGTCCAAACACGATATAAATCCGATAAAATTGACACGTAAAATTAAATACTTTTCTCTTGCTTTAAAATTAAATTTAAAATTAAAAAGAAAATTTTAATGTAAATTTCTCTATTTGCATCCCCAATTAATATGTTGGATCCCGCCGTATACATCCTTATAACAAATCAAGTTGGCCTACTTTATTTGTTATAAACAGAGAAAAAAAATATTAATTAAGACAAAAAAAATTGAAATTACTGTATGATAAGAGGCCAAGTAAGTGCTACGTGCCAGTGCACGTCACAATGCGCATCTGCTAGACATGCTTTAGTAGCAAGCATAATGCTTTTATGTACAGTCAACTCCCAATTTAACGACCCTTCATGGTTCCCGAGAATAGGGTCATTATTTCGGAGGGGTCGTTATTAGAATTTTGATAAATTTTCGGTGATCCCAGACCACTAAAATTTCAACATTTACCGTTTTTATCATTGAATCGGAATTCACTCATCTTTGGCACAAAAATTATGTGTTTTTATAAAATGATACACATTTATTTTGAAAAGCAAACGCGTTATTTTTAAAAGTATACTATTGAAGTAAATCTACAACCTTTGTTTAGTTCAATATAAATCATAAGCGTTGCCAACAACATAAATTCTTGCGCCCGCAACGACCGTTTTTGGAAGTTATTTGCTAGAACACCGCAATGAAGTTATTGAAATAGTAATATTTTTCAGTAGAGTGAAGTATTTTGAATAAATAGATACACTGGAAGCGGATATATGAACTTTCTTTTGCTCAAAATTAAGCAAAAATGTCGCCGGCAATATAAATTCTTGCGCCCGCAACTACCGTTTTTGGAAGTTGTTTGCAAGAAAGCTGCAATAAAATTTATTTAAATAGTAATTTTTTTTCAATACAATGACGTATTTTTAATATATGATACTCTGGACATGTATATACGACCTTTCTGTTGCTCAAAATCAAGCATGAATTCATGATAATGAAACATAAATATTGTCGGCAACGTAAATTAAGTGCCAGCTATGTCAGCGGTTCTAAACTATTTACAAGGTACTATTGCAGTGTTGTTGATTGAAATAGCAAAAATATTTCAATAGGATGAATGTGTGTCATGGTTGACAGCTAAGACTTTTCTTCGACATATTAGGCACAAACTTTGCCGGCCTCCTGGGACCTTGTCTTGGCAGCGAGCAATCACGCACACGTGTACTGTACGGTAATTTGTGTACGCAAGGACCTATATGGAAATTGGTTAGTTCAAAAACAACATACGCGGCGTGTCTAACCTATGTCACTTGTGCCACTTTTGACCACTATCTACTCAGCTCCTGACTCTCGCTCAGCAGATGGGATGATGATAACAACACTCTGTTTTGCAGTTCTTTCCCTTATCTAGCTCGGCCGACCTTGTGAAAATAATCTGCTTGTATAATGATTCTACTCTCTGCTAGAGTTATTTACACACTTCACTAATGTGCATGGAGAGGGATTTGATACTCAGTTTCAATTTGTTCACCAACAGTAAACAATTACAAATATCAAGAAGTTGATCATTGTGGGGTAACACATTAACAGAACAACTTTAAACCTACACAATACTGTTTCACATTTCTTTTCACCGACGTATACAAGTGTATCCACAACTGTTATTTATGGTTGGGGTCGAACCGATTCAATTGCGTGTGTGTGTGTGTAGGCGCGAGCGGAAGTGTGGGCTAGTGACTCACACCAAACGCGCTGTTGTCAAGTGACATACTGCCCTGCCCAATGCCACGCACATCTGAGACACTTTTTGCACCCGACGTTCGGTAGTATCAATTATGAACTGTCCTGCTTTCACTTGTTAAAAGAATAGTGATTTATAAACATTACTGTGTATAGTATATCATTAAATGACATGATGGTAATTTTTATAGCATTTAGTTAACAAAACTGAAAACATAATAAAGCTTAAATAAACACGACGTATTATAGGCGGGGGGATGGGAAGGGACATTCGGGCCGGTGCAGTCTGGCCATCGCATCGAGCGGGAGGAAGGGACAGCAACATATATTATTTTTAGAACAAACACACCGTGTGCGGCAGTACAGTTTCGATAAATAACAGCGACCATTTGCAGCCATAATAAGTGCAACGCCTTTTTCTTCTATTTTCTTTGAATTAATTTTTAAAGCAAATTTTTTACAGTTTTCCGCGGTTCCTGGAAAAAGGGTCGTTACTTCGAGAGGGTCGTTATTCCCGGGGTCGTATAATCGAGAGTTGACTGTACGTGTATATTGGCCAGAGTAAGAAGAAAAACTGATTTATTTATTAATTTCACTGTTTTATATAACTGTGATATTAGCTAAAGTATCGTCAAAACTATACCTCAACATATGTTATTAAGTTAAATAGTTTTAAAAAAATTACAAATCATTGTAAATTAACATAGGAAGAAATCACTTACAAAGTGGACAGACAACAGATCAGGAAGACAGTTCACAAAATGGCTGATAGATAGCGCCACTACACCATTTACCTATTTTAATCAACCAAATGAAAACCTCATTTTGCAACGTTCTTATATAAAATTGTCGAAAATTACATGTATATGTGATTGCAAGGAATCGCTATCACTGTCTGTACGTTGCATAAAAATTAATTTTGAGTTCCAGAAATATGCACTGCACGAACGTTAAATTTATTCCCAAAAATTTACACAGCTGTGGCAGCTGAAAAGTTTCTACATACAGTCAACTCTTGACTATGGGACCCCGGGAATAACGACTCTCTTGAAGTAACAACCCTTTTCCCAGGAACCGTAAAAAATTTAAAAACATTTGCTAAAATAAAATTTAATTGAAAGAAAATAGCAGAAAAAGGTGTGTCATTTATTATGGCTGCAAATTGTTGCAGTTATTGCTCAAAAACTGTACTGCCGCACACGGCGTGTTTGTTCTAAAAATATACGTTGCTGCCCCTTCCTCCTGCGCGACGCGATGGCTAGTCGGCCGGCCCGAATGACCCTTCCAATCCCCCTGCCATAGGCGACCCACCCGCCTCTATCCCACCACCCGGCCAACCACTCCAAAAAGGCAGTTCGCTTAACCTCTTTTTCATCATGTGCGCGCAGAATCTTTTTTGCCACTGATTTCTCGTGCCCTTGGATACAGTAGTCTGTCTTTGTGCCCGTGATTTTACAATTATATGTCGTGTTTATTTAAGCTTTATTACGTTGTCTGTTTTGTTACTGGTAACTAAATGCTATGAAATATAATTACCAGAGTGTAATTTAATGATTCATACACAGTAATGTTTATAAATCATTATTCTTTTAACAAGTGAATGCAGGACAGTTCATAAGTGGCACTACCAAACGTCGGGTGCATGTCTCAGAGATGCGTGACATAGGGCAGTAGGACACTTGACAACAGCGCGTCTGGTGTGTCACCAGCCCACATGTGCGCTCGCGCTCAAACACACACTCGCACAAGCAATCGGCTCGACCGTAAATAACAGCTGTGGATACACTTGTATACATCGGTGAAAAAGAAAATGTGAACCATAATTATGTAGGTTTAAAGTTCTGTGAATGAGTTATCCATGTTTATTAACAATGATCAACATCTTCATGTTTGTAATTGTTTACTGTTGGTGAACAAATTGAAACTGAGTGTCAAATCCCACTCCATGCACATTTGTGTAGTGTGTAAATAACTAGCGCACAAAGTAGTATCATTATACAAGCAAATTATTTTCACACGGCTGGCCGAGCTAGATAGCGAAATAACTACGAAACGAAGGGAGTAGTGTTATCATCACATCCCATCTACTGAGCGAGAGAGCGTCAGGAACTGTGACTAGGTAGTGGTCAGAAGTGGCTCAAGTGACGCAGTTGTTTTTGAGCTAACCAGTTTCCAGAATAGGTCCTTCCGCATACAAACTATAGTACGTGTGTGTGTGTATGATCGCTCACTGCCAAGACGAGATCCCAGGAGGCAAACAGCTTTATCAAAAGTATGTTGTGCCAACTACAGTTATTGAGTGTTTGTACATGTGCTGGAACGATGTGTCTATAGTACGGGCCTCCATTTAGACCCTAATATGTTTAAGTAAACGCAAGGGAAGTGTGCTAGTTTGGAACGGGCCGCAATAGCGCTCTGTTTTAGTATCGTAACTGCCATATTTTTAATGTTTTTTTTACCATTTTGGCTTTGTTTTTATATTTTGACATTCCAAGTAATAACTGCAACTACATAATTTTTTACCACAGTGAATTACATGATGTAATTTTAAAAAATTGTCTATATAATTTCTTAAATTTTTCATAGAATTTTTTTATTTTATTTTTTAGGGTTCCTGAGAGAGTATTCATCTGGGATGTAGTGTATGTAAATGCGTAATTAACTTTGCAGCTTTTACTGTGTACGATATTATAGTGTACCTATTTGTTTATTTCAAACTGTACATACTTGCTTATATCCAAATATATTTATGTTGTTATCTTCTTGAAACACACTTTAGCCACAATAACTTTTAATTATTATATATTACAAACTTCACTGACCTGTCAAAGCGTGAGGAGAAGTGTATCAGGAACCTCTTCATGTAACAACCTGTAACAGGGCTCACGGTTGAGATGATAGTGTTGGAGGTTATGATGTCCCTGTTCACTGCGCTAGTTGTAACGTGGCTTGCTGGTTGATGGTGTTGATGTTGTTCCTGGTCGCAGCGCCACTTGTGGCGTGGCTCGCGGTTTGATGATGATGTTCCTGGTCTCTGCACCACTGGTAACGTGCCCCTTCACGTCTGTCGTACTCTCTGCACTTGGTCGATGATGAATCTATTTGTGTGTGAAAACTGTGTGGAATGGATACACACAGATCCAGTGCTCAGCAGCTTATTCTGTTACTAGTGCCCAGATAGCAGCTTTGTCCGTTAGGTTTTTATTTTTTGATTAAATATAGTGGCACAACTACCAACGAAAACAAAGCCAGGAATATCTTCCTTACGGTTATTTATTTGTAGCCATAACCAATTTGTTTCATTACACTAGTTGCCCACAGCAACTAAACAGAATATTAAACAAATTCGAAGATAACAGTTGACGTAACAATATGTTATTACTGAGTGTGTGCCCAAGAGGATGTCGCAGCTCGGTACCGTGCCTTACAAAAGTAGTACTCAAGAGTAAATATTTGCTCGACTCATAATGATGACTATGCAGTTACATATTGTGCAACACAACTAGTTACACCTAGCGCTACGTAAGAAAACAAAAAAAAAACTGACCATGAAGTTACATGAAGTAGTTTTTGCTAGAGTGATTTCGCCCCCGTGGCTTTACTTCTCCGCGTCAGCGCTCCCTTACACTTCCTCTTTGTCTCGCCATGACACCTCGACTGATATCTTCCTGGGTGGACACCCAGACTTACTCGGCCGAGCGGTGGAGTGATACAACCGGACTCAAGTTGTTTGAAAACTGGTTAATTGACATTTATTATGAAAGAAAAGTATGTAACATAATTTTTGACAAATTTACAAAGTGTTTTACTCCACAATAACATGTAGCTATTCATTATTTTTTTTAAATTGGGGATTCGCTGCGTATATCAATCTCTCGTGGATCACCACATTTTCCAAGTTCTGCTGCGCACGGCACTATCAGCCCTACCACCCACGATTAAGACCTAATGGGCTGCTGACTAAGTTGATTCTGGCATACCTCTACACGTGCCTCCAGGCATCTGCGCTCTGACTTGCCTGCCAGATAAATCCCATCCCAGAGGGAGGCGAGCTCAGAGTCTACTTGCAATTTTCAAACTCCAAACAAAGCAAAATACCAGAAAAAGTTACTTAAAAAATTGTTCAAAATTAAATTCTCTTTGAAATGAGTCCAAACACAAAATAAATCAGATAAAATTGACCTGTAAAATTTACTGCTTTCATCTTGCTTTAACAGTTAAAATTTAAATTTTGAATAACGTTTTAATGTTAATTTCTCTTACAGCATCCCCAATTAAAATGTTGGATCCTGCCGTATATATCCTTACACTTAATTATGTTGGCATGAGTAAATGTTTAAAAACAACAGCAAAAAAATATTAATTAAAGGAAACACAACAAAAAAATTCAAATTATTGTATGATAAGAAATCAAGTATGTGCTAGCCTATGTGCAGTGCAGGTCACAGACCCATTTTATTACAATTACCACCCATTAATAGCAACCCGAGTTCAAGGAACCGTAAAATTTATTGTACAAAATGTTGAAAATTTGAAGAAATCTGGCAAAATATATCTATGCAAATTGTGTTGCATTTCTCATAGCAAGCACTGTACATCACGTGGCAAGAGGTAATACACTCCCCGCCCACACCTATTTACTTGCACACCAGTTAGTGTTGCTCTAACCTTGAGGCTTCCTTCTTGTCTCTTTGTTTGCTCAAGTTCTGAGATTGTATGTGTGGCTGCAAAAAAAAAAAAAAAAAAAAAAAAATTTGTGGCGCCACTGGGTTGCGACTGCGATTTTAGTGGGAGTTGTGGGAAGGGGAGCTTACCTGTTTGCTCCTGACATAACTATAAGTGTAAAATATGTCTGCTCAGAGGTAGTTTTGGTTGGTCCCGGCAAGCTAATGATTTTTCTAACCCCTGTTGTTGGGGGTGGGTGTTGACATAGTGAAGGCTTCGTTTTGTCACTAACAGTGACCTGGGTGGTGTTCTGGTCCCTTTTAACTGCTGTAGGTCCAGTTGTAAATGTTAGCTTTTGTTTCACATGACTGGTGCTTCATCAAACACTAGGTGAAAGTATTTTAGGGGCATCGGTGGGAGGCGGGAAACAGGCCTAGGTACCCTAAACTGTTGGCGATGGCCGCTCCGAAGATGGAAGGCTCTCAGTGATGGAGTCTTATGAGTTCCCTCTTACAAACTGTGGCAGCTGCATCCCTCTGCTGGCTGTGGACAATTGTAGAAGTTCCCTTCTCGAAGCTCTGGCAAATCTGGGCAGGATACACTCTCTCTCTGCCTTCGTCTTCCCAGCCTGGTGGTGAGGTAAGGGAAAGATAGGAATGCCAGATATGGGGATTGACTGGAGATAGAATTGTGGATGCACCTTGTGAACAAGAACTCTGGACGGTGAGAAAAAAAGTTGTGTTCTGGGGAGAAAATAAGCCTCGTCCTGTGCCGCAGGTGGTGTTTGACTGGCACCAGGATTCCTTCGGATGGGATCACATCAGAGGACGTTTCCATGACCTCCAGATTCATAGGGTTAATCGCGAGGAGCTGATTTGAGTCCTCAGCCCAGCCATAGTCCATGATGGGTCAGTCACCACAAGAGGCTGGGAGTCCCATCAGGGTTGTTTTTACTGACTTGGAGCACGAGGTGCGAGTGACTCACATACCCAGGGATGAGCAATTAGTTCCTGCTCTGAGTCCTTGAAATAGGGAATTCTTGCCCTCGATCCTCTCTCCTGTCTCAGATCCCTAAGCATCCTCAAAACTCTGTTTCCCTAGTAAGGAGTAGGAGTCCTGACATGAATTCCTTCACTCTGCATCATAATGGCTTTACCCGTGTGGTCTGTACCTCACTCTAAAGTGGTCACTCACTCTGGTGAGAACTCCAGGCGTCCTGTGTGGGCCAAGATATAGGCAATTCCGGGAAGTGAACTGAGGTGGACCTTGACGGGGCAGATTGGTAGGAATGGTGAAGGAGCACTAGAAAAGCAAGGGTTGAACAGGAATAAACAGGTAGGACTAAATGTGCGAGCAGGTTTATTTCATGACTACAAGAACCACCCTTGTGTTGCCGGTTGAAGGCCGAGGGAAGCACTGAGCCAAGCTGTAGGATCCGGAGCGCATCAGGATAACAAGGTGATGTAGCATTGGTGTCTTCAACACTAGGATGTACACATCACACCTAGAGTAATAAACTGAAGTTGTGAGCATAAGAACTTGTGTGACGGCTTTAACTCTTAACAAGAGCCAAGATTCCCTTACATTTGGAGTCAAAGCTCTGCCCTGACTGAAAGACAAGGGCGCACATGGTGGTTTATTTACCGCTCCGAACATGTGGAGGAATAGTAGGGGTAGTCACCCCTGCTTTGCGTTGGGGATGTGCGTTTGAAGTCCTGGAAAACCAATGCCGGAGCAAGCACCTATCCTAGTTGGGCGCGCTGTACTGTGGTTTGCCTGCCACTAGCCGTCAGGCGCTTGGGAGTGTAAGACGCCTGGAGGATAGACCAACTCTTCCTTGCATGACAAGCTTCAAGTGGCTTGGGAGCAGTCGCAGTCAGAAAGTAACTTGTGGCTCGTGATGCGGTCCCGGCTGAGACTGAGGCTTAAGGGGAA
Organism: Medauroidea extradentata; assembly: GCA_003012365.1. Taxonomy (NCBI): domain Eukaryota; kingdom Metazoa; phylum Arthropoda; class Insecta; order Phasmatodea; family Phasmatidae; genus Medauroidea; species Medauroidea extradentata. The sequence continues at coordinate 50,305 of PNEQ01083643.1, read as the reverse complement.
ACAAACGTCATGGTGGTGCATCAAGGAATAGAAAAATGGGAGGGTAGGAGTAGCACAGTGTGTGACAGCCTGGAGGGGAGGGGGGGGTGAAGCTTTATAAGGAATATCAAAACCTTTAAAACGTAGGGTAGATTGACTTCACCCTACATTGAAAAAATAAACATTTTCTGTCTGTAATTTGAATTTCATAACACCACATGTTAAATACATAATGATTGTATAATTATGTGTTTCCAGGTTTAAAAGTTTCTCAAACACAAATATTGAATAACTTAGGTACTCAGTCCAGACTTTTTGGTCGTAAGTTGTACCATACATATTACATTGGCTGTACTGGTCCTACTGATTTAGTTTCGTATTTTCTGTAATGGCTAAAAACGTTGATCGAAATGGATGCAGTGTAGTGTGAAATGCAAAGTACAAAAATTAAAGTTGTGATATTTGTTTAAAATTTCATTATTGAACCATAAATAAAGTATTTTAATCTCAATATGTCCTGTATATTTCCTTAGAGACGATGATATGTATACAATCATCTAACCAGAATAGAATGTGGAATCACACAAGGAAATGCCACAAAATTTTATATTGTGTGTTAACAAGTGAGGGTTTTATACTTGAAGCGGGGAAGAATGCCCTTGTAGTACCTTGTAATTTTCAGGTAGTAATTCATTTTTGTAACTGTGCTATATGTATTGTGTAAACTTTTCTTTTTAACAATTTTTTTTTCCAAGAATAATGTACTTCATTTTTTTTTATTTTTTTTTTTTTTTACAAAGCATTTCTATTGTTGGTATAACTTAGGCACAGTATTGTTCTGCCTGAATATTTATTAGGTCTTTGGAAAGTTTTACCATCATGCAGTATTTACTTTTTCTTTCTGTCTGGATGTTTCAATGTTAGTAACAAATGTTTATTTTTTGCAGGTTGGTGCTGAATTGTTGCTGGAATGAGTATTTAAAAAGAGATATTTGTTCTTTTTTAATAATGTTTTATCCTGTTGACAGTTGAATAAATGGCTTTCACATTTGTCCGTTTAGTATGAGGTAAAATGTAAGTGTTGCAAATCTCAGTTTTACAAATACCGTATTGTGACCAGATTATTTACGTTCATATTTTTAATGTTATATGGAATTTCCAAAGTAATTTTTGTGAGATAATGTAGTACAAAGTTCAATAATTATTTCAAAATATGGGGCCAACTAAATTTTAATATATTTTTGTCTATATTAAAAAAATAATTTAAGTTAAGGGAAGTTTTAATTCTCATATTGCTTACTGGCAATATATTAATTCGACAAGCAAACTGCATCTAAAGTATTGGTAACTAAAATGGAAACAACACCAGCTTAGTATACAAGCTACTACAGTTGTAATTTAAGAGAGGCAACATCTCTATTGTATAGATTTTTTATACATACCATGCTCCCTTGTTTCTTGTTTTCACAATAATTATTTTTTAAGCCTAAAGGAGAGCAGATATCAAAAATATATTATTGGCAGTTTGATTGAAATTGTTTTCTGCATTTTGGCTAAATTTTCCAAGACAGTAAATACTACTGTTTTAACTAGGTAATTATGTAACTAACAAATGTTTTGGTTAATTTATTCATTTTTCGAAACTGTATAATTTCTTGTCTTGTGAAAATTAGCTATCGTGGCAGAAACAACTTTAAACATAACTACCAAACAGATTGGTGATACGTGGTCTCGTTTACGCTTAAATAAAATAACTAGTGTCTCACAAAAACAGTAGAAATGGAATCATGGCCTTGAGACGTATGTTCATACAGAGAATGGAAGTTTTTAAGTTTTTTTATTACTATTATTATTGATTTTTAAATTAAAAAATACAAATTGCAGTGAACATTTGACATCTATAATTTTATTTCTTGGGAACGTTTTACTGTAAAATACGTATAATGAAATGTTTCAGAAATTAATTACTTTGCTTGAATACATATTGTGTTGCATTCATTGTCATGAACATCCACATAAATTGTGTAGACCTAGCTTTTAGTATGCTTCTACATAATGTCTTTGAACATTTTTGCTATATTCAGTAAGTCTTACTTGTAGCTAAGCTCTCTTCTGAAAGTCAGCTATGTTCCATAAAACTAAATTACAAACAGTATTGTACTGTAGCTACATTTTTCATCCTGCTGTTGATTTTTTTTTTTTGAAAATGGTTGCTAAATTTATATTTGTTTGTGTACAATTTTTATTTGGATAACCAACTATTGAGAGTTTTTGGTTATAACAAGTGTTGCATTTTACTGTGTACCTACAGTACTCGTAAATGTGTATACACTAGGTGGTTTTACTTTTTTTTTTTTTCTATTGAGAATTTTTAGTTTTGAGAATTTGAAAATATGGTAACAGAATTTTTTTATGTGTAAAATCCTGTGAAACTCTGAAATAATTTTACAGTGTCATTCCCATGAAATGGTTGACTGAAAAATTATAGTTCGCGTCTTGGTTTACATATATTGTTAATTTTTTGTTTTTATTTATATTGTGTAGAAGTCTTTATAAAGTTTTGAGAGAAACAAAGAATGGAAAAAGCATTAAGTACTAATTTTGCTTGTTGACCTATATTTTGTCTTGTAAACTCAACTTATTTATTTTAATGAATGAGGGGTAAAATATTTGTTTCCTGAAAGAAACTGAAGAGTGTAACGTACAGGAATACCATATGTATCTATATTGCAATAATTTCAGTACTTAATAATACATTGTTACTACCAACATTATAAAATTGAAAAATGGAAGTTGATGAATGTGTGTGCTTTACTACAGTGTACAACTAAATTTGTACTGTAGATGGATATTTCTTACATTCTGTTATTTTTTATGCACTTGCTTAAGGCAGTCTGGTATACTTACCACTTTTTTGCATATTATGATGAAATTGTTTGGAGTGAATAGTTGCCTAGAGTTGTGTCAAGAACTCAAATCAAGAATTGTAATGCTTGAAGTATGCATTTGTGCTTGAACTGTGGTTTGCTGTACATACATAATGTAGTACAAAGCCAAAGAAAACTGTTATGATTTTTAAATTACAGCAGTGACTGGCCCAGTTACATATCAATACAACAGACATGTATGTATTAAATTTTATTCTGTTTTGACAAGCAGTATCTAAAAGTAGTGTCAGTATTACAAATGTTCTGATGCAATGTTACAGTATTTAAGAATGTTTTAATACTAAAACACAGAGATATTTGTTGATAAACAGGCTAAATTGTACCACTCACAGTTACTTCATACCCAGGAAGTTCTTATCAAATTACTTGGTACCTATTCAGTTAGCTGCCTTACGTAAGGAAAATCATCATATCAGATGATTTTGTTGACTATGTGTAGTTTTTCTGCTAGAAATGGAATTTCAGAGTGTTTACTTCTAATGTGACAGCTGTTTATTTGTTGTTTTTAAAGAGGTGTATCATATTATGCCAACTAAATTTTACTTTCTGATTTACTAATGAGGTCTCCGAGATAAAGGAGCAATATAATTTCTCATTCATTTTGTATAACTTGCAATTGTATTACAGCATGTTGGTATACTTATTTTTGGACAGAGCTATAACAGATTGACCCAGGGTTTCTTAAATCTTAAATAATATTTGAGGTACTTATTGTGTATCAGCTACATTCCTTCAGACATGCACACTAGTTTTGAGACTGAAAGTACAGTGTATTGGTTTTTGTTACTACCTATTTTAAGCAGTTATTGTTTTTTTTGTTGTTTACGTGCTCTTCTTGCCTCGTCAGAAACAACGAACTGTTTTTTCTCCCACATCTCAGACTAAGCTTAACAGATGTCTACTCTGTTACAACATACAGTAATTGTTTAGGAATGGTAGCCAAGTGCAGCCATTACATAGAAGAAAGAGATATCTATTGGTGTTTTATTCCTAGAGTCTATTTATGTAGAGAGTACCAAAATATATTAAGAGTATGTACCATAGTTATTTTCGTAGAACTTCATGTATTAGGTGGTGATTGTACTGAAACTATTTCGCACATCTAATATTATTGTATGTTTAGCTTTGTGGTGCTGCAGTAACTGCCTGGTACTGTAGTCTGCGATTCCAAAGAAATGCTGTGGTTTTTTTATTTATGCTTACATATTTTTATTTGTTGCATGTAGTATTATATTAACCTTTGCACAGTGTAGCTGTCTTTTTGTATTGCACTACTTAATTTAATCCAGTTGTGATTTTTTTAATGTTGAGTTCGTTTTTAGTTTGTAATGTATAAGGTTATACAATACTATATTAACTAGTTCCAAAGTAATTAGTATAGTATGTACCATATTTTATAATAACTTTTAGAAATTATTTACTTTCAGAATTTCATTATGGTGTTTGTATTCAATCAAATGTTCCTTGCCATTACATGTACTGTAGTTAACAATACAATATATATGGCCTAGTGGTTATGCATACAGAATACGTACATACCTAATGACTTGAGTGTTTTCAGGTTGATGTAAACTTTAAAAAAGGAGCACACCAGTAACACACTTGGTTATGAATTTTAAATTAATTAATTTTGTATAGGCTTATCCATTTTAAATTCTCTACAGCAAATTGTGTTTTATTTCTGCTTAAATACGTAGTTCTTCAAAATTGAAGACGTATTTATGTATGTTTCAGTTACCAGCCGTAATTATAGGTTAATTAATAAAATTAATTTAAATTATATTACAAGGTTTTTTTTCTCAAACCTCCGATGGGTTATAAAAAAGAACAGGAATGAATTGTAAATTGCATCAAAATATATATGTACATCTTTCAGTTACTTTTCATCATAATCACCTCGCAGATTCAGACACTTATACACCAGTGCACCATTTTTCCAGTACCCTCTGCAAAGAAAGTTGTTATCACTGAACATTGTTGGGGGAAGAGGGTAAACAATAGTGCTGTGTTAAGATTGGCTTGCTATCATTTCATTCGCAGCCCAGGAAGAAACTTTACTGCAGTCATAACATTTTATGCACCTCGTACACATACAGCATTCAATAGGCAGGAAGCAACTTTCTTTGCTGAGGATGTTGGAATGCTGGTTCACTAGTACAAGTGTTTGTCTGTGTGGTGATTGTGTTATTTGATAGTACCACAAGCGACTGTGATATCCTCTGCGGCATGACACACTTTGAAACAAAGTAGATTTTATGGCAACCACTAACAAAGATATTCCTTGCGATGAAATCTTCTGCCACATCTGGTATAGAATTTTTAGAAATATTTGACAGTTATTTATAGCAAAAGGTACAGTATATGATAATTTAATAGATTGTATCAACAAATATTTCATAAATAATTCAACAGTTCAGCAAGATGTTTGCTTACAAAGTTATAATCCTGTTCTCTACGACCGTACTTTTTAAAGTTATTATACAGTCAAAACTTCCAAAAACTTTTTACCTTTAAATAATCGGTTCAGCTCTGTGTATATTTTATTTTTGTCCCACCTCCTACTCATCCGAGAAGGCTGATTGGGTTGATAACTAGTACACCTACATATGTCAAGTTGGCTTTATATCTCATTCACAGCGAGGTCATTAGACCAACTTTACACAAGGACAGAACCTGGGAGAGTAAATTACAGTGGTCTTATTTTTGGGAAAACAGAAATCAGGATGACCAAAGTCAGGATTTGAATCCAGGTCCTCTCAAATGCAAGTCTATTGCTTGGTGGAATTAATAGAAATTACAGTATACATATTGTACACATCCGTGGTCTACCTGGACGAACTCTGAATCCATAGTAAGTACGTAGTTAGGTGTGTTTATTAACCTCACCGTACACATTAGTTAAATTGATGTACATAGCAGTAAAATTGTAAAAATATTGCACCTCTTGTATGTCCCTTATTGATAACAAATCTCGCTCTTGTCACTGAAAGGAATTACTTCAGTTTTGACACATGGTGTTTCACATTTGGTGCCAGACAGCAAGAATGAGCTTAATTTTGTTTGAGCAGAGCTTGTGTGAAATTAATGAATTGGAGTTTCATTGAAACCACTTCAATCCAAAATATAAACATTATTTTTGGACTTGATAGTACTATTGTTTTACATTTAAAGAAAAATTTTATTCAGCATTAAAGTTAGTACATACTATTTATTTTGTCATATAATCCCAAGGAGATAGAAAACCTTTTTTTGTTTTGAGGTTTGTAGTGACGATGTTTCACAGTATTTCCAAATAGAGAAATTAAGCTGTTGCCTGATTTGCTTCTATTATGTTAACTTATGAATAAAGCCACGATTTTATGGCAAAAAGATTTGTACACTATTTGGTTTCAATGTGACTTGTGCCCATCTGCAGTTCTGCTACATCGTCTGTGATTTTGGAAAATTAAAGATGTACAGAGTCACAATAATCTTATTCTAACTGGTGCTGTCAAGTGAGAAAAGTGTCTGAACAAAGACATGCTGCCAATAACCATGAAGCTGAGCTACCAATGTGCATGTTAGACACTGAAACAAAGTGGGGCAAAAGCTTTTCGCAACAAAATTGTGGCCCTACCTATGAGTTATCTAGCCTTTGTACTGTGTTGCATCTGAAAATTAGCTATTAATAACCACACTGTTTCTAGTGATTCTTTCTTGGATTTATTTTTCCACCACTATCAAGTTACATTACTGGATGACAACCAGACTCAATGTTTGTTACTGGTGCTCTCATTTAAGAGGAGAAACTGATTTTTATACTTTATAGAAACACACACTGGTGCAGTACAGTACTATATTCATGTACAAGTATTTATTAATGTTGATCTGACTACTGTAACCAAGTTTGTGTGGGATTTATTTTTGTAGTAATTTTAATACTTCGAGAAAAAATTATTTCATAAGTTCACATAAATGGCAAGATGTTTTATTGTGGTTACTTAACATGCTCTTTCAACTTCAGTGGTGTGTTTGGTATGATGTGTATTTAGTAGAACTTATGTATACTAGTGGCTCAAACATACATTTACTAGATTTTTCCTTGTGAGTGGGAAGTGTGCTAGCAGCTAGGAAGTATGTACGTGGTCTTCCCTTCACAACGAAGCTTGCGTACTATAGCAAGAACAGGAGGCTGCTGGTAGATGGCATTGCTAGTTGAGTATGGTGCCTTCGTGGACTGAAATGCATTCTGAACACTTGTAAGTATGGGTCTCCATTAACAGCATCTTTGTTACTAAAGTCATTTTATTTCTGGAAATTTTTGTAGCACAACAGGTGTTCACAGAGTAAGAATTCACTCTACGAGATGAAAATAGTACGTGTTCAGAATGTGTTTTAGTTTTTATAGTTCTCTAACATTTGTTGTGTTTTTATGTTCACTTTTAATCTCGGAACTGTAACTCAGTTGCTATCAGCATGTAGTGTTAGAGAAACAAAAAAAAAAATTATAATTTTCATAAATGTTGAAAATTGTGTTTATTATTTTGTTGCAGCAATAGGTGAAAATATTTGTAGTAATGATGCCTTGTACTTGTTGGTAGAACTTCTACAGCTTTTTTTTTTTTTTTAAGGTTATTGCAAAGTAATTCATACAAGTTTATTTGAATTTATTTGTTAGGTATTTGAAAGCCTGCCACATCTTATTTGTGTAATGGCGCAAAGGGTTTCGACATTCAAGAGTCAGCACATACGTAATTATAAAATAAGGGCCGTAGTTATAAACGTCCTCCGAAGACATGCTGGCAAGCCCCTAGCCTTTATTCGCGCAGCAGTTTGTTGACGGTCTTCCACCCTTCCTACACTATAGTTGTCTGCCGATGGATCGCCAGGAGATCACCGGCTGAAAGGGAGTTGGATGGTTCTCCTTCATAAAATTTGGCAACAGCCTCATTTTTAGCAGCGAACATAGACTCAACTGCTCAAAGACCACTGTTATGAACACACCTAACTTTAAAAATAAAATAATTTCGATTTTGTTTTCCTTGTTTGTAAACAATTTTCTTGTCTTTGTAGTGGGACACATGTGAGATATTTGAAGTGACTGAAGGAAGCCGCAGAAAAGTTTGACTATGGAAAGTAAAAATTCGACAGTGCGATACACTCCTAAAGAAAATGCAATTTTTTTTAACCTGATAAAAAATACAAAAACATAACTACAAATAAGAAAACTGACTCCGTGTCCAACTGCAACAAAAGGAATTGTGGAAGAAAATCACTGCAGAATGTAATGCTTGCGATGTATCGCGCAGAGAGAGATGAACTGCAGTTGAAAAGGGATCTTCCATGTCCCTAATATATATTTTGGGTAGTCGTGCATGTCTTTGGTCATCTATTTATTCATAATAGTTGACAACTTCTTCCATGTGCCGCATGAATTCGTTAAAATTCCTCGCCATTTTTCATAACTGGTCTCTACAGAACAGCTGGTGATTCGCCGAATGAGGTCTGTCCGTCATTCACCTGCAATCTCCCAAAAAGTGGAAACTTGGTGGCGAATGGTTGTTCGCCGGCTATTTGCCGCTCTCTGAAAGAGGTCTATAATGTACAAAACTCCAGATTAGGGTGGAGGGAGATTGGTTGTACTTCAAAAGATGTTTATAATTACGGGCCTAAGTGTTATTCAGCAAAGCCTATTAGGGACTCAATATAGAGGATATTAGCTTCTGTTTTTGACATTATAGTTAGGCTTGTAGGCTGCAAATTTGTTTGTCATTCACCTGTGTAAGTTAATTACTAGATTTTATTGCTGGGACTAGAATATTTACTAGACATGTTGAAGTGGGATGGATCCATAGCATCAAAAAATTCAGTGTACTGTAGTAGAATCTCAATTCAAAAGTATATTTCTGGAACTCTAAGGTTCTACTTAACACTAAAAGTACTTATTGCTGAGAAAAGTATTAACTGATCTGACACCTTGTACCTAATCAAAAAGAGTAATTTATAACAAAAATTACTTGAAGTAAAGTACAGTGTGAGGAGTTTGAACTGTAATATATATGAAGTAAGAATTACATTTTTCTTTACAGTAATTCATGCAAACCGAGACACATTTCAAGTTAACTTGTGTTCATTTAATAGGACAAGTAGAACAGCTGTTGTATTTTAGTTCAGTAAATTTTTTGCAGTCAGTTTACGGCTATTACTTATATTATGAAAGTACATATTCTTAGTTTTTGTGATGGGGAAGTAGCTGCTTTTCAATCAATCCTGTATCATTGAGTAACCTTCAGTAGTTACTATACTGTGGCAGTTGAGTAGGATGACTACAGCATTTATAAATTATTTCCCCTTGTTGGCCACTTGGGTAATTTTCAGACATGACAGCTTGTGTTATAATGGGACTTTGTACCTCAAAGCCATGAGCTAATTATTTTCGAACACTTTTTGCTTTTTTATGGGTGGAAATTGTCCTTTTACTAAAGTTCCCTTCAGTGCTGTTTTGCACAAAATTATCAGCTGTGTTTAAGTTTGGTTACTTACTTTAGAATACAGTGTGGGTACAGCTGCTTTGAAGTGTTTTGGTTTATTAATTTTCTGCTGTTGATATGTATTTTTCTTCACCTCCCTGTTGAGGAGAAAGAGTAGAGCAATCATACCCAGGAATATTATTACTTCTTTATTGTTCAAGATCTCATCAAACACAAACAATCCCTCATGGATCCACGTACTGCGACATCCCTTTTCTCCCACTTTACGGTGGCTACTTCAAGAGAGCTTGGATGATGGGCTTAGTGTTTGCAGGTCATGTGGTCTAATAATGATTAAACCATTATAAGTCATAAAGCACACAGTACAGGATGTCTTAATTTCTGTTACCTTCTGCTATACTCACAGGTATGGAGTTGGGCATGTCGGATTACGGAGGTAATTTGTATTGAAAAAAATTGTTTTTTCCACCTCGTACGTACTCCCACAATACTTAACGTGAACAAAATATGTAAAGAAACATTGCTATTTCAGCAGTATTTTCTTTCATCAAACATAGTTTTTGTACCCTGCAAACATCTGTACTGGGAAAAATTATGTACATTAGAAGTTCTAACTACTATTTTAATAAAAGAAGATTTGGATACAATGAAGGATTATAAATGCTAGTAGAAATTGTGGACTAGACCTTTGCAGCAAACAAAATAAAGAAAATGGTTAAGGTTGTCTAGCAATGCTTCAGAATAAACTAAGGTTAATTGATAATGTGAATTTTTTATGTTTAATATTACTTGTAATTGTTTACTGAAAAGCTGGAACAGCATGGCTGCTAAAGCCCCTCTTATGACAGGGGCCACTGGTCGGCGGGTTTTCTCTGGGATCTCTCGTTTCTCCCACCCCTTCTTTTTGGCGCTGCTCCATTCCCCCTCACCAACGCTGAAGACCTACATGTTACGTGCTGACCAAAATCTCTTCCCTCACTCTTCTGGCATGTTTTTTATATGCCATAGGTAGTCAGATTGCCTAGTCATGTAGAGATGAAATTTAATGTGGAAGTTATAGGTGCGCACACTGTGTAGAGATGGTGCTGTTAAGATTAGTTCTATTAGAAAAAAATAATAATGTTTTCTCTTATGGGAGAGTTTGGCACAGGGAAAATTTCTGCTGCTAGTTTTACTGCTTTTGCAAAGATACCAGAAAAATATGAGTAAAATTAAATTTAATTAGGCTTGGAAATGACAGAAGACATTTAACATAATTTTAAAGTGAAAAGAAACCAATTTCACATTTTAAGTTATAAACTTTATGTAACTTAAAATTCAGGAAAGCTCTGTGGTAGGTCAGTTTGCACCCATTACCGATACCAGCGCTCAAGCGGCAAAAATTTTCTTGCACGTGTTGTATACACTATTTCAACGCCATTTTCAACAAACGTGGTAGTGAAATGCTGTGAACGTGTGACTCAATACAAAGCAGCTGTGATTGCCATTTAGGTTTCTGGGTAGTTTTCTGCGTATAAAACCTGCTATGCCCAGAGTTAGCCCCCGTGGAAGAGTACTGGAATGTGACTTACACAAAAGCAGAAATGCTAACAGAAAATTTGCAAGAAAACTGGTATGGAATCGGGCATTGTGTGAATCTGGCTTAATAGCCATGCCATAGTATTGTTAAGCGCATCATTTGTGAAGTGAAAACACCCTGAAAATATTGCAGTATTAGTTCAACACTCTTGGAGGCTGTCTTTCCAGCTGCAGTACATATTTAAAATACGGCAGTACTGTATTAACAAGTAACTGAGCTGAGCAATTAACCTCTGCTGCATGTTAGGCCAAAATCAAGTGTGATAATATTTCAGTTAATTTATTTCCACATGTTTGTGAAAATAGGTTTTATTGCTCTTATTCTTGCATATGGTTTTTAGTCATGACTACAAAGTTCTACCAGCAATAATACGTAATTATTTATTGTAAATATTGTTAAGAAGAGTGGCACTCTGTACTAAAAAATAACATCCTCATACTGATGAGTTAGGCCCAATACACACTATGAAAGTTTCTGAATGCAAATTTTACTGCCAGACTCAATACAGATTTTATCTTGATTGATAAAAATTTGTCAATACAGTTTGTACTAGCCATTTTTTGTATTTTAAATGTACTGTATTTAATTTGTATCTCAAAAACATTACAAACATGTTGTACACAACAGAAGAAAAATACTGGTACCTGAAATTTAGATCATGATGCTGATGCGTAGTAAAATAGTATACAATGGTTTACTTTAGAAATTTAAAAACCACCATAAAACTTTTGTTGTGTACAACTAATCTAGCTCCTAGTAAGAACCATAATACCTATTGTAATTTATAAATTTGTGTATGTTTATTTTATTAGTCTACTATTTATTTATTTTTCATCTGCACAATTTTTAAAGTCAGTCTTTAAAAATAAATAAATAGTACAGGCTAGGTATATAGTGTAAATGGTTAAAATAAAAGTAGAATTCTTGTACAATAATTATAACATATTTAAACCATATTCCCTTTTCACTTTTGCTTACATAAACATACACATCTTTCAGAAATTTGCTACAGTGTATTGGGCTATTAAGTGTGGTACACACACATCTGGTAGGCAATAAATTGTTATTGTGGAACCTCAGCCATGCCACTTTGTTGTCTTTTGTGCTGTATTTGCTTTATGGTATTTAATTCTCACTAGATGTTTTGATGTTTGTAGCTGTCTATTTCTAGCCATAAGTAATTCTTAGCACTCCTGAAACTGAACAGGGTGCCGTAGATCATATGGTACATGTGGTATAGTTTTTAAGTATAAAAAAACCTTTCCTCCTTTTCTTTGCTGTAACCTTAAAGTCACAAGATGAAATATAAAGGCTGTGTGATTGATCTACGCTATTTTCACAACCTGTAGTCATTGTGTTAACTCAATGTGTAATTGTGTAATACTGTCTGATTGCTGACTTACGGTAGTTTTGTCATCCTGGTTAATGACTGATTTCAAAATTTGTTTGCATGTAACTCCATTGAACAGTGAAAAATGATTAAATATTTATGCATTTTGTTCTAGATGTGAACGGAAGCAGAACAGTGTTACATTTCTAAACAGCTAGAATGGCTTTTAGTTTATTTTCCATGTTTTACTGCCAATATTTGTCCCACAATGTACATACTAGACACATTCAGCCTTGCATGTGTTTTGTGTGGTTGTGAAATTAGTATGTATACATATTCTTATATTCCCATGTACATACAGTAATTAAAAATGCAAGTCATCAAGAAGCAAGTCTGAGTGCTAATTACTGTTAGTTCATTTTGGTTAACTTGTATGCTTCGATGTTTGTTGAAGGTATAGAAAACCAGTTATAATTTATATTCCTGCTCTGAAATGGTATAGAGGTTCCACTGTTACAGATTTTTGTGCCTGTTGTAATTTCTTTCCTCTGCTTGTGTGATTTATTGTGTACATTGCTAGTCTGATTGTAAGCTTATTTTGTGTACTGAATATACACGTAGATGTTTATGGTTCCTTGATGATTTCTGTGGTATGAAAAATAAGGCCTTCTGAAACTCTGTTTCTAAATGTTTTTTATTTGCCAGAATGCAATCATTTTATTACTTCAGACATAACTATTGTATGTAAATGCATCTGTATGCATAAACTGAAGTTTGTGTACGTAACATTTATGTAGAAGCGTTAAATTTTGATACAAAAATAATTTAGGGCATTGTGTTATATTTTGGGGGAAAGTGCTGCTTAGATTTGAGTGAAGACCATATCTGAAAGTAAATAACTCTTTATGTTTACATTTCTGGTGCTAAGGTCTGTGGAGAGCTTAGACAGGTCATACGGCTTAAATTAATATTGGACTCTTCTAAGTAGAATAAAAAAAATTATTTTCAAAATCAAATTATAACATTGTAAACATGAGTGGCTGTCTCACTCGACGCTGTAAGATGATGATTGTCATCTTCGTCACCGCCATTACCTGAAACTTTATTACTTTACCGCACGTGCATGATACTTTCCCAGTCATAAGGTGTTCTGAGTTATGGCCGCTAAACTAACAATACAGTATGATTTTATAAGCAGGAAATAAAACAATATTTTTTTTACCAGGCGAAGAGCTCTTCATGGTCCTCCATAAGGTTCTGTAGCTGGTCACCGTAGGCTACTTCACAGTCATTCCTTGACTGGTGTGTAGTAAAGCAACAGCTGGAATAAAGTGTATAATTAAGGAAAGAGTATTTCTTTCATACATACCCACAGTAGGTATGTTTCTCTGTTGAATATTAGTAACCACCACCTCCATTGTCTGATAGTGTATTTGATGCCATATTCGCCCATGTACCCCGCACACCTTTTTTTCCAAAATTTGGATCACAAAAATCGGGGTGCACGGCTTACATGGGTAATTTGTATTTGAAGTCCGCACATTACATGGGTAGGTAACTGGGGTGCACTGAGAGTAGACAACAGTGTGGGTGGCTAGGCACGCACGCACACAGATATACAGACAAAGGAATCAGGAGGAATGCTAGCGGCGCAAACGATAACTTGTCACGTGTTTAGGCGGCATGGTTCTCTGCACGTAGTAGATAAGTGTTTTCATAGTGACTACATTCAGTAGTATGTTGGTAGTTCTTTGAGAAATCAAAATATGTCACCTACGGTTGCGTTCATTTACAGTGAGTGAGAAGCTAAAAATAATTAAGGAAGCAGAATAAATAGGAAATTGTGCAGTACATCGCAAGTATGACATCACAGCATTGTGTGTTAGATATTGGCGCCAAACGAAAAACATGTTACAGGATACCGTAGCAAGGTCAACAGTTCGTTGTGACAAAACATTTTGGTCTACTTAGGCTGGATATTGCCAGTAATTTTATTGCGTATCACACGTTACACGCCTCATGTACTTTGTTCGCACTTTCATTGCTTCGTGTGGTCTCTTGTACAAAGTAATGATGTTTGTATTACATTACTAACTGTTAATTTCGTTGGTTTTTGGACTTGTCGTTTTGCATTTCGTTGGTAAGTTGCTAATTATTTGTGCATTCATATTAGTGCCATGTGATGAAACTGCTTTGTGTCAGTTACCGTTCAGAGTGGCGGTAATAAATACATTAAACACGACTTTCGGCTAATTTTAGCCACAAATTTGCTTGCCAACTACTACCTGAAGTCTACAACGTTAACTTTGTTCCTCCTCCCCCCCCCCCCCATACTTGTCGTTGAAAAAGCGGGTGTGCGGCTTACATGGGTGCGAGGGGTACATGGGCGAATACTGTATTTGTGTTGCAGGAATTTTCTAAGAGCATTGAAGAAAAATTCTACACTCTTGATTATGAGGGGTATATTCTGTCTTGCATTCTGGCAAATGTACACTCTTTCAGGAAGGTTAAAATGATTACACATCTGCTGATGTTTGAAACTTCTTTTCAAAAATTCTGAAACTCAGTTATTTTATTGTTGTTTTGAGGTGCCAACTAATGTGGTGTTCTTTGCATTTATATTTTGTTTACAAACTTGTATGATGAAGTACACAAGTATTTCAATTATTGATACCAGCTATCTTTTATTTACAGATTTCTTTCCCACAAACAGGTAATATAGTTGGTTTTTCTTTAGATTTTCTGAAATACAGTAAATACTTTATGTAGATTATTGTAGTTTATTTACCTCTGTAATCCTCTGCGTGACAAGAGCACTTATTTCTTCTTAAATGTTTCATGGTATATATTCTTAATGGCACTGAAACAGTAACATTTTTGTCATTTATGAGAAGCTATTATTGTCTGTGCTGTCACACGTACAATTTTAGGATATACATACGTGTACAGAAATGTACGGAAATACATTTACTAAAACCTTCTTAAAAAGTTTCTGAAGCGAGGGAGTAGTGTTATCTAACTAACCAGGAAAAATTTCTTAAATTGTTTGAATTAAATTTGTGTTCATTAATGTAAGTTACTCAAAATTAATAAGGACAAATTTTCTAAAGGGTATTATTACTGCAGTAAGTATGGCAAAAAAATCTTAATTTGTGATATAAGCGACTGACACCACTTTTGAATATTTTATTTACAAGAAAACTGCCACCAAAGATAATATTGCTTCAGTATCAAACCTTGTAAATTGTTAAAACTTAAGAATTTCAATCTTGGCGTATCACATTGAATTACAAAGGTTGATTTACTTACGTACCGGTATGTCTACACTTCAAAAGTTCTTGTATAGACTGTAAAGCGAGTTCTTTTAAATAGTATATTTTTTAACTATTAATCAAAAAATATTTTTCTATTGCAACATCAGATGTTAACTTTTGAGTGTCATCAAATCTCTACACCATGCACTTAAATACATATTCATATTAACAAAACTTCTCGTACACACCACAGACACAGTACGTGTTATCAGAGAGATGTCAAATAAGTACCAAGTATTACTATTCACAATTTTACCAGAATTTTTTACATTATTTATTTTTTGTAGTTCAGCAGATGCTGACTATTACTTAATAACTGCTACATGATCTCAGTGAAAATGTATACAGTATTATTAAAAAATACTGTTCTATATACTGTTGTATTTTGTGTGATATTCATTCCTTTTGGTCAAATGTTTAAAATAGTAACAAGTAGCATAAGGTTGGCACCTCTCAGCATTTGAGTTAAGTCCATTTTATTTTTATATGTTTTTAAATATATATTTTGATTCTTAATTTTTTTCTAAGTTTGTAGTTGTATTACATATGTTTGCTACAGTGCTTATGCTTTGTGTTTTGTTTATATAGTTTATTTTTATGAAGAAGTTAGTATTCATTTAATTATAATAGTGTTAACTTTGTAATTTTTATGTTAATGGTGACCTGATCTGGAGTTTGTTCCGGAAGTGTAATGCCATACAGAAAAATAAAACAGTATCTTTATTTTTATTGTACTCGTCTTGCTTTATTTACTTATTTGCCTAAATGCAACAAATTACAGTAGCCTGTGAAAGTAGTTCAGTCATTAAAATCCAAGATTTAAATGTTCATTAACTTGGCAGCTCACTAACTGTCAACATTTTAAGGAAAGTGGAAAAAAATGCAACAAAATTACGAATAGTTTTGGCACCCCACAATATAAAGGAAAAAAACTTGACAAGAAACCATTAAAAATTGTAGCCAAGTGTAAATTAATCCTTCTGACTTGACACCACTCATCACATTATAAAACTACATACTGTACTTGTCATGAAGTTTTCTTTCCCTACACATAATTTTTTTATCCTTCATTTGAATACTTTCAAATACTGTAGCTGCAAAGTATTTTTACATCATTTTCATTATGTTTATGATTTGTGGTTTTTTATTTTTACACACATTCATAGTATGTATGTGAGGTTAATGATAAATACATTGGCATGCAACAATATCATAGTAGAGGCAGTGCCGCTATGACAGCTGTAAAAATTTTTGGCTGAAACATTCATGGTTATTTAGGCCGCTTGCATGTACATATTCTCGGTATTGCTCACCCAACTAATGCATTTGCATATTTCTCATTACAGTTTTGTTTCAGCAGAAATGTTTGACTTTATTTTAGATTTCGACTTTGGATTGCATTTGGGACTGTGTTAATTATTGAATATTTCTGCATTTTGTTTTATTGTATTTCAAGTTTCTTTACTGTTTTAAGTTTTCGGTATTTTACATTTATTTGCTGATGTCGCACCTATGTTTATCAGCAACAACTTTTGATGACTCCAAATTTAGTAAGGTACAGTAAGTGGAAAACCTGAACATTCGTGCAGAAATAAGACATAATAAAATTCAGTTGTGCTAGTTATCACTGGATGAAAATGTTTTGCATTGTTGTGAATTGTTTAATATGTTGTGTATACTATTGGCAGGTGTAATTTACAATGAAGACAGCTGCAGATTTATTAATTATTTATTAATATTTTGTCTGCTATTATTATTATTATAAATTGCAAGACACTAAAGCTAGCATAGGTATTCATCCAGGGTGTGGTGTGTACCATCCATATCTATTTTTCATCAATCCTCACAGTTTCTTGATAGAACAAATGTAAAGAAATGTAGCAATTCTTAAATTAAGTTTTCCACAGTATAATTATTCTTCTTCCACTGAAAATTATAAGCTGTATTTAAACATCTATGGCGTCATTCTATTAAAAAATAGTTGCAAATAAAAACCAGTAGCCTATATTTGTCTCCCACATGTAGCAAATTAAAACAAATGTTTTTTTTTTCTCATAAGAGGAGAAGTTGAAACGAAAATTTGTGCTGGCTAGGAGCATACTTATGAACATTTATAAAATAGTTTATTTGATTAGATTTAAAAATATAAAATAAATTAACTGATTAATGGTAGAAGTTAAGAATTCTGCAAGGAGAGTCTGGTAGAGTAGCCCAGTCATATGGCCAAGTTTTCTTGTTTTGAGAATTACCTGCAAGCAATTCATGATTTCATAATAGCAGGACTTTATAAAATAAGCTGAAATAATTTGCATTTTATTGTATATTTTACTACATTTGAAGACAGTACCAGTACTGTAGCAAATTTTATAATTTTGTTTTTATATCCGCAGATAAAATAAGCAGTACTGCACTAATACTGTGTAATACCTTTTCATTTGTCGCAAGATAAAATTAATTCACTAGCTTCAGTACCACAATTTTCCTCTTCAGAAGTTGATTTTAGTTTCATGCTGCTTGTAAGAAATTATTGCTCAGTTTGTAAGATTCATCTTTTATTTTTTTGGTCACTATTATTTTGTACGTCTCTATCCGTACTTATTGTGTGACATTTGATCATTGTGCCTATAGTCTTAAAAGTTATTGAAAGTTTATTTCAGCCATTACCAATTCAGATCATAAATTATATTTCTAGAAAATGTACAACAATTTTGTTGTTGGGTTGTTAAAATAGAGATATCTTAACTTTTTATTAATTAAAATTTTAGCAGTTACTGCAACTTCTAAAACTAATGTTTAGTTCCTATTTTGCCTTGCGCATGCCATACTACAACCAATTTTGCTATTTGCTTATAAATAGATTAGATTAGTACACATTACTCATGAATTGTATCTGTAGAATGTGACGGTGGATCCTTTCGTACTACATAATCTATAAGGGGACTGCTTTATAAATTCACTCAATTTTATGAGTTAACTCATTTTTAGTGTTGGTTTCACGATTTGACCCAGTTTTAAAAGTTAACTCGTATTAATGAGTTGGCAAGTTTTAGTAGGAGAGTGATTTTCTTTTATTAATGTGTCAATTGAAGTTTGAACTAGTAGTGTGGATTATCCATGATTTGAAATTGTCCATTACATCTTCCCCTTTGGTTGGAGTTAAACATTTTGTAAATGAACATATAATGGTTTGTTTGCAGAAACTATCTACATGTCCCTAGCCAGTTCAGTAAATTAGCAGAACAAGGTATTTATATAGCTGGAGGACTTGACATAGTATTATTAGCTGCGGACACCAGGGCTCGATGAAAAGCCTTTGCTTGCTGGGCAAGAGACAACATACTATTTACAGAATATTTTCTACAGCTATCTTAAAGGACAAGGCACAGACAACTAGCTATCTCGGAATGCCACCAGACTGCCTCATCCTGGTAGCTGAGCTGGAAGGCCACACTCATTCCTCCCCATGCTTGGAACAAAGATGTCTGGAGGGATGGCGCTGCGTAACAGTCCAGCCTATCAAGGGTGTACAGTGGCCACTATTTTCGCTCATGTCACACAGATAGCTTCTAGGCACATACTGTTCCTAGACCTGCTGGTGATGAGCCACCATAACAAACCCCTTCTCCTTTTGCTAGTGATGTACCCAGCACCATGAAATACCGCCTTGGGCGCAGCAGCCAGATCTCATATCACTGATGGAGAAGGGTGATAAGTCGCCTTGCTCGAGCCTGATGGGTGCCACTGGTCTGGTGTAGGGATGGATGTATGTAGGGGGGTTGGTAGGTGAGTGTATGTATTGGTTTTATGCGGTCAAGGGAAACCATGACTTGCCAATTGTGCATTTTTGGGCTGTATTTGGCATACAGCTGAGCTCTGGGAAGCGGATTTCGTGACCCCCTCCTGACAGACAAAGGCTTCTGTAGATGTGGCGATGACATGATTGTCTTCGTTCCATCATAGTGCGTGCCTCCAGAAGGTCGGAGTGTGCCAAAATGTTGCTGGAGCTCTCTTACGAGCCCTGTCACATCTGCCAGTTGAGATTGTAGACAGGTCACCAACAGCTTTCCAGGCTGACAGAGGTTGCCCAGAGGCATGGACGTCCTCATGCCAGGCTACTTGAATGCCCATTAGTGTCGTAGGCAATACATATGTCCAACCAGTGCCTTAAGCTGTCCACGCATCTTCTCCACCATGCCGCTAAATTGTGGATGAAAGGCTGTTCTGAATTGGGATGCACCAGTCAGAATGCCAACTCTTGCCCTCCATCAGTAGTGATCTGGAGAGTGCCAAGTGTGCACATCATGAGGCATACAGGTTGCATGCAATAGTGGTGGTTTTAATGTTTTCCACCGGAACTGCTTCTTGCCACCTGGTGAAGTAGTCAATGACAAACAGAACCGGAAGCCTTGAGACGCTGGCAGAGGCCCCACCAGGTCGATATGCAAAAATCTGGATGACTGTATGAAGGCACCAGTTGGCAAAGTAATGTGAAATTTTCGAATGTTGGCAGGAAGTATATGTGCGTGCCAATTTCTGAGTGTGACATGCTGGACAGACACACGAGTCTGTGAGACTAACTTCAAGCTACCCTGATGCCTGGGTGGATGAGATTATGTACAATGTTGAAAGCAGCATGGCAGAATGGTGCTGTGATGAAGGCCTTGCTATCTGGGTAGACAACAGTAGAGGTCGAACAATAAATCTTTAGAGTAGAGTTTCCATAGCTGTAGGCCGGATCCCACTGCAAGTATAGTTTTAGTGCATCATTCATCTGTGATCTGGCTAGGTCTTGATAGTGTCAGCGACAGTGTTTATCCTGGACAGGGAGTCGGTAACGATATTGTCAACGGCCAAGATGTTATGAGTACTTGTCCTGCATCTGGCTGATAAGTCGGGTATCGGGAGCAGAAGTCAGTGTCGGATGTAAGTAATTATCTGAGGGGGGGCGGGGAGTATGCCTTAAGAGGTATATATACACACACAGCACAAACAAAATATGGGGGGTCCGGATGACCTCCCCCGGAAAAATTTGGTTTTGTAGGTACAAAATAATGCTATTTCAGGAGTTTTCATGCCAAAAATTTGAATATACTGATTTCAAAATATTGTAATAGTTTTTACGATTAATTATGCATTTAAAGATAAAATCTTTATGCTAACATAAAAAAAATTTTGACGCGTCATATATTCGCCACCCCAATTAATAAGAGTAATAAACACGTCATGCGACGATTCATTCTTCTCTTCATTGTGTTAGGATGCCGATATTATCTGTCTACAGAATTTTATTTAGAAAACTCAGAAATGTATATACTTTGGCCTTGTGGAAACGACAGGTGCAAGCATCTGGGCCTTCTTGCCCCCACTAAAGCTCATGTGACTAGCTGTCGGACGGAAGGGGAGGACTCCAGCCTATTGTGTTTAAGATACAAGTGTTAACTAGTTACAATAATTAGGATGCGAGGAATTTTAGGAATTAAGAAAAACATGTAGAATATTTGTGAACTATAGCCTGCAGGGGAATCGACAGTGAAGTTGACGCCAAAGAAGAGCATAGCTAGGTTGTTGACGGATTTTGGGACAAGCATTTTCGAGCCATGGAAGACAACGTTGAGACGCAGATAATGGCGGCCTGGGGTGCCGCCGCAGGGCGTCAGTTCATGCGCCGGACGTCTTTAGAGAGACGGTATTGAGTCAAGAGATTGACGGGCCGGGTTGATACCGCCGGGCATTTTCAATTTATACGTCGGAATGTCTACGAGTCGCTATATTCGGACCGGTTATTTAGAAGTATTGCAAAGCGTCACAAGTTAGGGCAGTAGATGCTGACGATGCCATGGTACTCTTCGGTGAAATTTAACTACGTATTGCTGAGACCAGCGGGGTATAATCATCAAGTGCAAAACGGACAAACCTTCCATAATAACGATCATGCCACGGGAAGACAGTGAGAGCTTACTATCTGGTTTAAACTGAACTTTCCGACGTGTTGTTACTCCACAGACTTTACACCACAGATGTTTAGGATGTTGGAAATTAAGTAAATTTGTACTATTCTGCTTTGACTATTCTTTTTTAATTGTGTTTGCTCTTGAAAAACATACTCTAATTTTAATGAATAACAAACTAAGTTGCACAAAACATTTTGGAATCTAGAAACAATAAATGTTTATTACATATTACAGATACACTGCATTGTGATGCAGTTCATAAAAACAACATTAGAAATTATACCAGGCCTCACAAAAGATAGGCGAGACCCGGTAAATTTGGCAGTAAATTTGGTTCTGCTGGTCGAGGTATTTTCTTGAGGATCTTACGGTTACCCCTCTCCTTCATTCTGGTGCTGCGGCATACTCATATCATGTTACCCATCACAAGCCCAAAATACCTAGCTGTTAAGTGTTGATCAAATCTCTTTACTCAGTTGCGGAGCCATCGAGTTCGGATGAGCCTGTAAGGTAGTTTGAGTTAAATAGGTCTTCAAATTCTTTAAATGTCTTCTCGCTCTCTGGTGTCCATGCTATTGGATCGTTGCGAATCATATTCCCCTCGGGAGCTAGTGCGAAGAAACCTTTGTTTTCCCTGCCTTGGGGATGAAATGCCGGTAGAAATTCAGTATCCTTGTGGACCAGTGCAGTTCCTTCACAGTCCATGACTTATTTTACGAGAGAATGTCATCCACTTTCCCTGGTACAGGCTTGATTCTTCAACTATACACTTGGCCAGCTTGAGGGGACGATTTGCCCTGAGGCAGCTGAAAAGCACTTCCAGGTACTGCTCACACGCCACCTCGCTGGTCGATGCCAACAAGATATGAATAATATACGACATTCAAAAGACCTGTACACTGTGAACATCGTCGATAAAAGTGAACTGTGTGTACAGCATTGCAGGGGTTTAAGAACATAAATGGGAACTAATACAGTCAGAAAAAAAAATTGTTTTAGGGGTATCTGTTGGGGCAACTAGGATTTGGTTGTAT
Organism: Medauroidea extradentata; assembly: GCA_003012365.1. Classification (NCBI taxonomy): domain Eukaryota; kingdom Metazoa; phylum Arthropoda; class Insecta; order Phasmatodea; family Phasmatidae; genus Medauroidea; species Medauroidea extradentata. Next base: position 27,700 of record PNEQ01083643.1, on the reverse strand, counting down.
GCTCTGACAAGGTTGATTGTGGAGAAAATTGTTTCGCCACGTAGTATGTGAGAAAAATAGTGAATGTGCGGAACTACGCATCTCTCAGAATTTGTGTTGAGATTGATTGTTCTTCAGTCTTTGCATGGTCTCCTCTCATCCTGTTTCTTGGATACCATGTGGAGCGAGGAAGATCTATAACTGTAGAAACGATGAGCTAATCCAATCTTGCAAACTTTTACACTTGTTACAATACAAGTCTAGGACGGTAACTTAAGTTTACATTTGACTGTTTTATAAAAAAAATTTTAGGAGTGCTACCATGGATGTCTGGAAAACAATACTACCAGGCCTACTTTCTTAGCGCTCCTATACGCACGTGTGGCAAATTTACAAACTATTTTTGACAGTGTGGGTGTGAACTAGCCACTGTACCGGCCGTTGCCTCTGCTGTGCAAGTGTTGATGTAGAGGCGGCAACACACGCACAGAAAAATTTTACAATTGTTTCCTGTGCAGATAAAACGCGCAGGTTTGCCTGCGGTAGTGGTCACGGTGGTGAACTGTGCAGTGGTTGGATTATTCTCCCCACATCCCCCTCCTCCAGCCCAATTTTTTCCCTCAACTGGCGATACATGCTCATTTTCCTGTGGAGTGGTTCTGTGGTTCTAGCTTACTTTCATGAATGGTTACTATCACTTATAAGAACAAGATTTAAATCGCTTCGTTTAATACAAACCTGTAAGTGTTCGCCAACTATTAATACCAAAGTCGTCCAAAATCACAATTTTGAAAAGTGCTTTGAACCTTTGATACCACCGAAAGTTTTTGGCTACGACCCGTCGCTGTTAACAGTTATAGTAGCATTAAACCTGTTTTAAGCCTCACAAAGAGTGTTCTTCGGTGACATACAGTCGTAGCGGCGCCGACTTTTGAAACTTTTGGGGGGGGGGGGGGCTTAGAAGCTGAAAGGGTACAGGGATAATTCTCCCCGGAATTTTTTAAAACATATACTGTACTACCAAAACAAAAGTGTTCTCCCTGGTTGGAAGAAATTTATGAAACATTTTTTAACTTCCAGCTAAAACATTCACATCACACAATATCTTGAACTTTCGAAAAACTGAATTTAAGGGGGCCCTTATCAAAAAATATTACAATACAATACCAAAACAAAAGTTTTCTCCCTGTATGCAAGACATTTATGAAATTTTTTTGAGCTTGCAACTAAAACATTAAAATCACACAATTTCTTGACACTTCATAAAAATAAAACTAAAGTGCCTTTATCACATAAGATATTAATATACAATACTGAAACAAAAGCTTTTCAATGTTTGCACGAGATTTATGAAACATTTTAAAACTTGTATTTGAAGCATTTAAATCACACAATATCTTGACACTTTCAAAAATTAATTATGAGGCCTTTATCATATATAATATTTATATATATATTCACAAAATATCTTGACAGTTTCACATAGGCTAGTTTAATCGATAATCAAAATTTAAAAAAAATCAGTAAATTAAACAATCTCGCACAAAATAATTAGTGAAAATACTAACAACATACTCAACAAAAGTGTGTCAGATTTCAGTATAATGCGAAAGTTTTTCTACGCACTGAGTTGCTTCTTATGAATTCATTTACGAGCGGTCTAAGATCCAAGTTGTCTAGCACAGCTTGATGTGCATTAAGTAATGCTATGTTGTTATGTCTCATTTGCCCCATCGTTGACCGTAAGTATGTCTTCAGGCGGCGAAGGGCGCTGAATGACCTTTCAGCTGTAGCGGTTGTCACAGGAACAGTACGTAGGAGTTTCATGCATTTGTTGACTTCAGGCAGGAGGTCTTGAACAGTGGGGTCTTCCAAGAACATCTTCTGTATGTCACACATTGAGTTTATGGCTACATTCTTCCGTTTGGCGATGTCGCCAAGCATGGATAGGTGTAAAATGAGCCTGTCGATATCTAAATCGAGACAAAAGAACTCTTGCGTCTGCTCGAGCTTTATGTTGTTGTTCACAGCAGATATGCATTCTTTCTCTACTGATACAATTTTCTGAAATCCAGTAGATTCGAACCTCTCTGTAACACATGATTTCACTGTGTCACATAATACATCAACATACTGCTGCTTGAAATATTCGTCTGTAGTGGAGAACATGTGAGGTGCAGCAGCAGCAGGGTTCTCAAATCTCTTTGGAATGCGGCGTTGTCTCGGCAGTTCTGGCACTTCAACAAAGCTGGGTTTTTCTTCAAAGCATTTCCTCCAAAATTGCTCGAAACACTCACGCTTGTCTTCCAGGATGTAGATGAGATATTTTTGTATTGATTCTACTTCAATTACACTAATGTATGGACACTGTATCTTAATATTTATCTCTTCGACTGGACTCATGATGTAACAATAGAGGGACAGGAAGAAAAATGTCTTGAAGCGCTGCATTGTTTCAAGGTATCCAGCACACTTTGAGGCTGCGTCAGTAGTATTTTCTTCAGAAAATGTTTCAAAAAACCTAACTAGACTTTCATAGTTTTTCAAGACCTGTTGAATGCTGGAAGCTCTCATTGTCCATCGAGTAGGGCAAAGTGGGCGAAGGCCAATTTTGTTATCTGCGCTGATATTTCTGAACATTTGTATTCTTTTAGGGGATTCTCTAACTGTGTTTATAAAGTCTTTGGCTTGATTCATAATGTGTCTCATACAGGGCGGGTGACGTAGACTGTCTTCAACTGCTAAGTTCAAACTATGAGCAGCACAATGTACATAAATCGCCTTTGGCTGTATGTCTGCAATTAATTTCTGCAGTCCTTTAAATCTGCCACTCATAACAGAGGCACCATCATAGCACTGCCCCCTCAAATTGTCTGTGTGTAAATTTAGATGTGCAAGAACATATTTTACGATGTTAAAAAGTGTTTTTCCTTCAGTGTTTGGAGTTTCATACAATCCAATAAAATCCTCGCAGATCTCCAGTTTTTCATTCACAGTTCGAATGCAGAAAGTCACTTGTTCATGAATTGAGACGTCACAAGTTTCGTCAACCATGATAGCAAAGTATTCACATTTTTTAATTTCACACATCACCGAGCGCAAAACGGATATTCCTAATAGATCTGTAATCTCATTTTGAATGTCATGCGAAAACCACTTGTAATTTGAACGCCCCATTCATTCTTTCAGCTCAGGCACATCCTCTTTTCGTTATTCCAGCAACTGTGTAAAGTTTGAACTAATATCTTCATGTCCACGGATCGATAATCCCTGTTGGCGACAAAGGTATCTCAATGTAAAAATAGTCATAAGAGCCGAGCGCGCATTCTTCACCTCGCTGTTTAACTTATCATTTAACTGTACAGCAACACTTGCTTTGGAGTTATGAGTTTGTTTTTTCTCATGTGCCCTAAATTTTTCCAATGCTTTCTTCCAGTTAGAAAACCCCTCAGAAATGAAGGTATGATCCTTTTTTGTGCAAAATTTCAGAAGGCAATTGGCCTCTGCTTCCCGGCAAGTTTTGCAAAATACCTTATGAATAGAAGCATCCAATTCTAACCAGGTGAATGATGACAACTATGACTTCTGAAAGGTTCTACCTTTCGCAGTAAATTTCTCGCTACTCACAACAGTTGTAGTTGACGATGTCGAGGTTCAACTGATTGATTGTGAAACTGATGAAGGAATAAGAGGAGATGGCTCTGTTGACGCACATGCTGTTAATTCAATACGTGGCTTTTTGATCACAAATGTATCCATTCTGGACGTTTTCGCCAGTTTTATGTTAATGTGTGAGACAGTATAGTACAATATTTAACTCGTACTAGTATACTAATATAATCCGTATCAAAAAGCTCAAATGTTCTGTCAAAGTTAGTTTTAGAGAAGAGCTTTAAAACACACTACACACGTCGTACATTACGATCGAATATGTTTAAATTTCAGAACAACAGAATTGCCAAAAAGAACAAAGTGCAAAACATTCACTAACCTTATCAGCAAAATCATGAAGGTAGGTCATTAACAGCATCATAATGGATTGATTGTTGCACTGGTATACTGTAGTGTGACCACGGATTTCAATCATAAGTAATGTCATATTAGCACAAAAAACGCCAGGAAATGTTTACCTTTGATGAGTGTAAAACACCTGGTTTCTGCTCTGCATTTACTCACATCGCCTAGAATAACCATCGTATAACACAAGGTAGCATAAAAATACACTTCACTGAGCTTCAGGATTGTTTCACAATGAACTGTCGCTGTGTTGTGGACAACTGCGAATGGTTTTCTTTTATCTTCGTGGCTGTAGTAATCCAATATCTTCCTAAAAGGAAATGAATGTCCCACTCGTTCCGCTCGTTCAGAGATATTGGTAGCGATTGTACTATAAAAAGAACTGAAACAGCAGTATTTGCTTTTCTTTGTGCATCCAGTTGATATGGAAACATATTAACTCGATAATTTTGATGCTACTATACTCTGTCCACTCTAAGGTTGCAGCAGAAATAAAAATTGCTAACGAAATAAATCAAAGGAATTTAATTATATCTTGATTCCTTACATTGTGATTGTGTCGTAACATTGTTACCGTGTGTTTTTCAATATTTCAAATGACATTTACGTTGCGCGAAAAAAGTTATTGACATTCACTTGGATGAATTAGCTGCCCTTAGAATGGACAGAGTATAAAAAGAGTGAAATGAGATGGTTACGATAAGGAAATCTCATATTACACTGCCAAGATAGTTGGCCGTGGCGAACGAGCTGTGCTACGTGTGGTACGATAAGTAAGAGCGCCGCCTGCCTAGAGCTGTTTGACCTGCGCGCTTAGGCTGCGGCAAGACGAGTGTTATTTGCAGCTACCTATGTTTCGAGTTGCAAAATGTAGCCGTAAAATGCGACGCGTGGCAGCAAGTGTAGCTGGCCAGACGCGCTGCAAATGACGCGGCGCGTAAATAGTATCTCCAGTGCGCATTATGTTTTGAAAGTACGGTACAAACTTGAAAAGTGAATTAAATTAACAGTCGTAATTCATTTGTACGAATACATTGGGTGGGCTTAGCTCCTGGCCGACAACATTGGGGGCGCTCGACCCCCCCCCCCCCCCTGGAGTCGGCGCCAAAGAGCACGACGGTTATTATGAGTAGAAAATCTATAGTACACTTTGAACCTAACTGCAGTATTAAAGGAACAATAGTTTTCTCTCAATCTAATTTTAAAATTATATTTACCCGATAATTTGCAAAAAAAAAAAGTCTTATTATGTAATAACAAAACGAGCACTGCCTAGTGTTCTCGGGATTTTCGAACTACATCAAATGTTTGACCAGTGATAGTAAAAATAACCGGGCAGCCACCATTTTATTTCATTCAACTTTTCTATCGTCTGGAAACTGGGACGCTGTTTTATTGAACAGTATCACGTAAGTACGTGTTATATTGTCCTCCGCCATCACCTGTATTATGGATCCAGCAGACCCGCGTAAGTAGGGTTGCCTATGTGCTAGGGATTGAATCCTTGTAGGTCTTACGCAATAGCATCAGAGAGCACATTTTCGTTTCTTAAGTGGTAATTTTCAATTAATAAGCTTTAACAATCGTCTATCGTTCACAGTAGACATACATATTGGAAATTTACGTTACCTATGGAAAATATCCCACGTCACTTTTATTAGAGTGCGTATTCTACAGGCCTACTTATAACCTGTTTTTCTTCTACAACCAAACATTATCGACATACTGTAAAGCCACTTCCACGAGCTCAGGAACTTTTAGAAGGATATGTTTCGTTTAATCCAATATTAAACACTTTTTTCTGACAGGGAACGCGAACACAATCATTTATCATGCGTTACTACGCAAATGTCAGCGCGTTGACTGTCAGTTATCATCCTCGGTATCATAATGACGAAGGATTATTTCACTTACAGGGGAATATTTTGGGTCAATTTACCCTACAGATACAGGAGAAAGGAACTCTGGCGACACACCCAGATGACCAAAAGGAACGGCAACGTGTGAGATAAGGTAAGTGTGCTATTTGTCTTGTCAGCGACAGAACTTGACACAAAGACACGAAGTAGTATATGAATCAACCGTCGCCTTTGTTAAAAATCATCCCAGCAGTTACTCAGAGCGATTCCAAGAATCCACGGAGAAGCATAATCAAGATGGGACAGCTGAAGTCGGGAATCGAACCCGGGTGCTCGAACGTATTATCTTTGCGCCACGTCGCTGGGTACGTATGAATTTCAGGGACTAACATCAGTAATGTTTTCGCTATAAACAGAACCGGTTTTTTTATGTACAGTCAGTTTATAATGCTAACTTATTCCAACAATCGTTCAAACATCACATCAATGTTTTCGCTGTTTTAAGATATTTCTTCTTCCAGTAAAAGAGAACCACTCTTAGATTAGACGTCAGTAGGCTACGTCACGTTCAATAAATGCAGGCAAAATAAACCCTGTGTAAACAGTACTCCTGTAAGTCATAATTCATTAACAAATCTGTTCTTCCTGCTATTTAAATAGAGATAATGTCAAAACATGTCTCAAGAACTGATAACGGCCTATTCCTAACCCGCCGCCTGACTGGTATATTGAGAGTACAGTTTTAGATGTTAAGTCAATGCCATTTCCCTCAAATTTTGTACAGAATTTCTTACAGCAACATAGTGGTTGACAATGCCCGGCAGGTTTTTTGGGGGTATTCCCACTCCTCCCACTCCTGCATATGCATTCCATCGTTACTCTGTACTAGCCTTACGTCATACTCACCAGACCTGGCCAAATTATTTTCATGCACTCTCTAAAAGTAAGTTTCATAAGTATGAGACAGGATTATTACGTCTTGACAGATCTAATCCTCATTAGCCTGCACATTTAAAACAACATTATTACTAAACAAAAACTCGCAGCATACTTTGTTTTATGTATCTAAATACGAAACGAGCCAAAATAATCGTTTCGTGCCTATGATAAGTTTCCAGTTGCTCATCTCGCCTCCAAAAATTATTATTTAGGCGTGAAATAGAAAAAAAGTGTATTTTCAGGGTAAACTTTAGCTGCTAACTTTTCAGTATGGAAACAGTACCCAGTTTCTTTACACATTACGCTTTTACCATTGTTGGCGTGCTATGGAATTGTGTTCATGCGAGGTGATAAGGAGGTGATTGAAAAAGGGTTGTTACTAGACCTCTACGGCGCTAAATATTAGCAGCGAGTGGTTGTTGAACGTATAAAAAGTTTATTAATTGAACACATTACAAACAAGTGACCACACAAATGTTATGGTTGTGTACTTTAAGTTACAGAGTCTCAACACAAATTCAACGTAAATGTGTAAATACTACCATCTACCAAGAGATACGAAAGTCATAAGATCCATACTACTGTTGCAAAAACTCTAATCGTAGACTTAAAACGTATAAATTTATATTCGAAAATATTCGTGATAAATATGACAGAATATGTTTAAAACTAAACTGAATACATGAACATCCTAACATTATAAATTTTGATCATCAAATACAACAATATAGTTGCCAGTACAGAAAGTTGAAAACTAGGTTTATAATGAATATGAAAACAAAAGCCGAGGTTTGCACCGTATCTCTGCGTCCTTCGCGAGCAGCCGAGATAGTGGCCTGGTAAAGATAGCAGGGGCTGAGTGTGGTTTCACGACAGCGAGATAACGGCCCTAAACGTACATTGTTAGGAAGAAGTCCCGTGACTTTTCGAGTACACGATAGCACTCTCCCACATGATACTACAAGCGACCAGGTTCAATGTATTTCCAGATGAAAACAGTTTCGCCAGGAAGGCGTTTTCTACGGTTGATTCCGTAAGGTGTTGCAGCTGTATTGTTTCGTGTCTGTGCGCGCAGCAAACATGTCGGGAAACAAAGGTAAGTCACAACGAATGACTGTCAACTATGATTAATTTTTTAGGATGAAAATGTCTTTCTGTTTCGTTATTGAATTCTTGTTGCGTTAAGACCCGGGTAACACACCGAGATTTATTAGTAGAACATTGTTTAACAAGCTGCCCGGCTGCGGCATCACCCGCTATTCTTTTAAAAATTATCAACATCATTGTAATCTGAGTTCCATTCCCAGCAGAGTTAATCGGATTTCCACTATGATAATCGTGCTTGTACGATACCGCACGTCGGTGACTTTTCTCTGGGATCTTCCGTTTTCCCAGTCCTTCATTACAGATGCTTCTCCACATCCCCTTCATGTCAACCCTCGACGCCTCTCAAAACCTTAGCTGTTAAGAACCGTCCAGATATCTCAACTCAACTGTCCCCGTCATGACTACGCCCGCTATTCTTTCAACATTTAACAACGCTATTTTATAATTAAAAAATAATCAATTAACTCTTCTTCCAGCTGCCACTTTAACATGAGCGTTTACAATATCAGGGAAGTTCCTCGTTGCCATGCCTTGCACGGGATTCGGATCCAAAATCTCCTACCAGTGTTCCAAAACACTACGCCAAGACAGGTCATCAGAACTAAAAAATGTAGCGTGTCTGTCCAGGCCCTTACCCAAATACGTATCAATAGCACAGCAATAACTTTAAAATTATTTCTTCATAGTCATATCTGTTTTTCGTGATTTCTGAATCATATTACTTTCTTCCACCCCCTAATTTGCCAAATTAAAAAATAATATTGAAATAGCTTTTTAGGTAAATACGTAAGCTTCATTACTATTAGAACATCATCTCGCTATCTCAATAGGATTAAAAGATACTAATAATCAATTGAAACAACGCCCTTAGAGACTGAATTTTAAAAAATCCTGATATTGCTTTTTTAGGGATATGCGTATAAGCTTCATTTTGAAGGGAAAATAAATTCGATATCTCAACGGATTGACGCAGTACTGAGGACTCATGAAAACAAATTTCACCCCTTTTCATCCCCTTAAATTTCGTATTTCGAAAAACCCTTATTATTGTATGCCTACGGCGTAAGGGGAAACCATCCTCGCGTTCAGGTATTATTTTATGTATGTTACGTAGAGTTAAGTTAGAATCTTGTTTAAAATGTTCGGAATTAGAACCTACGACCATAATATGACGGCCAGAACAATGGTAGTTACGATATCTGTGGAGGGCAAGAGGAGACTATTATTCTGTGCTGTGTTGCCACATTATGCAGGAAATACGTCATCATACAGTATTTTGCAACTAACATTTTCGTTTCCAATTTAGCCCAAGATTCGCGTGATATTCTTATTATGCGGCAGCTTCTGGATATCCTCTAGTATATATAGATTACTTGTGACGGTTTCTAATGCTGTTACAGACCTATCATACGTTTGCGTGTGATGTCAGAAATACTATCAATAAATATTTTACGCTCTAGAGAAGTTAAATTTTCATAAATAAATATGAAACGAGAATTATGACTAAAAATACACAAATCCCAAATGGTGACGTTACTTCCATCGTAAGAGGACTTCAGTAAAAACCCGATAGAAATGTACAGTTATGTTTCGGTACGCAATTTGTGGAAATACGTATGATCTCATAGTTAATCAGTACGTTATGAAATAAAATTAATTTGTATATTTACGTCATGTTGCGAACTGTACAGGGAAAAGAGTTTATTTATTGGTATTTATTTTCTATCGAGATTGGTAGTTATATAAATATCAACTCGATATGAACAGCTGTTGTGTGTAAAATCTGTCAATGTAATGACGAAAGCAGCGGTTAGGTTATGGTCTGTACTAGAAACACAACACTTAAATAAAGTATTTTACTCCAGAGTATATTTTCATACACATACATATATAACTATGGTGGCCAAATGGTCATACTATTCGCTCCCTACCAAGGTGATCCGGGTTCGATTCCCATCAGGGTCGGTCCACGGATTTTCGCATGTAGGAAACGTGTCAATTGATGCCGTTGGTCAGCGGGTTTTCTCGGGGATTTCCCGTTTCCCACGTCCTCTCATTCCGGCGCTGCTCCGTACTCACCTCGTGTCATGAGTTGCAGTTCGATGAGAACGGCGTGTCGTTTTTGCTCCAAGCTGGGTGGCCATTTTGAGAACTAAACCACCACTCTTTGTTGCATAAAGACCTGTCACTGAAAAAACCCACGCTTCCATGTGTTTGAGCTGTCTCGCGCCTCATCGTAGTGTGCACCAAGTAATGGCTAGATAATAAAGGCATAACTATAGGTTGTATTTTAAAGCGAATTTGAGTGTAAAGATCTTCTGCCACATAAAATTAAGCACGAAACTGCTAGATGTTATAGCGTCTATTTCTTCACGTATTTTTATGGCTAAATCAAGACAAGCCGTTCCTTACACTTAACCATTGACTTACTATTTACATCTATCACACAAAGCATATTCACTTAAACTAATATATACCTTAAATTAACATGAAAACACCATCTAATTATACGATACTTAATAAGCCAATAATATTGAGGTGACTAATTCATCAAATAAAACAGCACATAGGCGCGGCAGTGCAACACCACAAAATCGATGCGACACAAAAAATAATATCGTTATTGCGAACATTTGTTTGGTTGCCGCACAACAAATTGTAAAAAAATTATTACACGTAAATAGTTCACTGCCACTACTTATTAACCTCCAGTACGACAGCCACCGATGTTTACAGTGTGTCAGTTTTTTTTGTTTACTTGTAATAAATTTTAAATACCTACTGGCATTCCAAAAAGTGGATACCTACTCACCCGTTTCACCAACATTTTAGCGCAAAATTAAACTCCAATGCGAACAAAATCGATATAATTTCTATTCGGAAGTCGCATCCGCCATTTCTGCCAAGCTGACGTCACAAAAACCGCGGTGCTGATTGGTGGACATTTTTTTTGTCGCGGCGGTCCTGTCACATCTGTTGCGTCTATGTGATCCCACCAACACTCTCAGCAGTTCGGAGGCAGGTTTGAACCTCAGGGTACCCTGAGGTTAAAACCTGCCTCCGAACTGAAAACTCATTTACCTTTACAGTAATAAATATTATTTAATAAACATATAGTTTTTCCATATTAGCTTTCATACCCAGTTCGCTATGATGGGAGGCGAACGCATTAGCCTCTACATAACAGCGGCCGCTGTGAATATGAAGCAGCAGCTACGTAAGGGTATCTGGTGATATAATTCGTTTATCTTAACTTTACATTTCGTTAATATCAATTATTAAGGAAATAACTATTTCCACTTTTATTAATAACATTTAATTTTGTCCTTACAAATTATACACATTATATTCAAAATACAGTTTAATAATTTCAAACATTGTGTAATATTTTTATTTCAATAAAGTTACGTTTAAGTATTTACTTGCATACAAATGTGAACCTTATAGTTGATTTTACATTGTGTGAATATTCTGCATTACGTTATGTTTTCACATTTACTGCATCGATGTTTGTTATTTTAAAATACTGGGTTTTAATAATTAATTTGCCATACTATGGAGTAGTTTTACCAGTGGTGGGTGATCGTTTATGTGATCCAATAATAATTTTTACCTCGTGCAAACTAGAGGCATCTTTCATAACCATGCACGACTTCTGAGTTTTTTTTTTTTTTTTTTACACCACGAAGCTGTACTCTCAGTGATGTGAGATGAGTTTTTAAATGTGACGACACTAATCACCTTTAATGTGCACGAAGTTTGTTCCACATGGACCATTACTTTTTCCACCATAAGTAAATGCTTAGCTCAGGGTAGAGTGTAGCCAAATTTTCTTTAAAAATTCATAACTTTTCGACGGTTGTGAAATGGATTATACAATTATGGTTTATTTGGTAGGTCTTGGGCTCCTCTATCACTCGCCTTTTTACTGACGTCTACTTCCGGAACATCCTGTGTGAGTGTGTGTGTGTGTGTGTGTGTGTATGTGTGTATGTGTGTATATGTATGTATGTATGTATGTATGTATGTATGTAGTATGTATGTATGTATGTATGTATGTATGTATGTATGTATGTATGTATGTATGTATGTATGTATGTATGAATGTATGTATGTATGTATGTATGTATGTATGTATGTATGTATGTATGTATGTATGTATGTATGTATGTATGTATGTATGTGTACACACACACTAGCAGTGCGCCCACGGCTTTTTTCTCGCGTGTATTACTGAGAGCAGATAAAATATTCTTTAATTGACAAACCTCTTTGTACACCAGATAGGTAGTTTAGTCATCGGGTAATTACAGACTCTTAAATGTAAGAGTCGTAATCGATTGAAATACGCAGTTTACGTGGTGTTAAGATTGATTTACCCCGAGTACAACCATCGATGATGCTGCGCGCAACAGCACATTTGTTTTTCAAAACCTTCCCTTGAAGTTAAGTGACATTAGGAAATTTTGGCGGGATAATGTTCCTCTGAGATATAAATTATTTGGGACCCCAACTTTGAGGTTCGTGAGATGGTATACGTGGGCTGATGCTGTCAAAGAACTTCAGTAAATAGTGAAGTGCATAATCAATTTTCATCACTTTTGAATGACTTCATCCAGATTGTATAGTAATTTCATCTGCCTTGCAGTTTCTGTGTGTCAGACTTGCACGTTTGCACAGAACCTCCTGAAAAATAGATCGGAGCTACAAACTGCACTCACATAACAACAGAACAGTTGAAATTATTCGTGAAAAAAAATAATAAAATATTAACTTTCTAGGCTCATAGAGGTTGTACAACTCCACGTCTTGATAGAACTGCGGAAAGAAACTGCGTACAATTTATTTCTCGCTGGTCGTACTTGTCATTCGGATCGTCTCCTCTGCCTTGAAAGTTCACAAACTAAGTTTCTTCTTAATTGAGTTATCTTATAAAATAAAAAAAACTTGCATTACTTTTTATGTACATACGTCAGCATAATTTCGACGCGAACACCACCTTAATATCTCTTGGTTAGATAAATATCATCGGCTGATAGAAAAAAATTTTTATGCATTTTCACCCCGTTGGGTGTCGAATTTCGAAAAATCTTAATTTCACGCCTTAAATATTTTTTTTCAAGTATCCAAGTGATGTGAAAATCACAACAGTAGCTCATTCAGTCAAAACCAAATTGATAATTTATTAAAAATCACATATAACCCCTGTACCACAGAATTAATAAGTGGTAGGCCCCGAGAGCTGGTACGATTGCAACAATGAAAACTTTCCCTTTTGTCGCTTCCGTTTATTCTGTGCCTGTGCAGTACTAAGAATTCGAATTTTGATAAATTTTAAAACCGCATTGCTGCCATTTACCTGAAGCAAAAATAAACTGAATACCTCGATGGGTTCGATTTATATAGGAGAGTTATCTAAAACACATTCCAGGTATTTTCACCTCCTAAGAGATTGCTTTCGAAAAACCCTTGAATCACATTTTAGACTACTTTACTGGTGTCTCTTGAACGTGAAAAACACGACTACAGGCCACTGGGTTCAAAATATATCGACGATGAATAGAAAATAAATTTCATCACCTTTCACCCCTTTTCACCTCCTTAAAATTCGTGAAATTACTCTTCAGGTATTTGAGTAAGCATCAATCTTAAACAAAAAACACGTCGCAACATAAAATATCAATGTGGTATATCGATTATGAATCGAAAACACATTTTACCCCCCTTTTTTTTACGTATTTGGGCCCGAATTAGGAAAATATATTTAAATGCTACTTTGTATATTTATCTACGCATCAATCAAAGAGTGCTTCGATATCGCGACTGGGTCGACATATATAGAAGAATAATCGAAAACTCATTTCACGTACTTTTACCCCCTTTTTGTAAAATTTCGAAACGTGTTGGAATACAATCATGTTCATTTGTATAAATGTAACAAATAATGTAAAAATCACGACGATGGCCAATTGTGTTCCAGTGGTATCTATTTTCTATGGTCTGTTTTTATTTTGTCTCACACGTCATAGATAAAGAGTTGATTATAAAGCACAGTCAATCAGTATTTTTATTTCGATCCTTTTTATCTACGTTTGTTATATTTTTCAAGTCATTTACATTTTAGTTTTTGCTACTAACAAGATAGGTACTACTCTTTTTGGACGCCGACACAGGTGACTTAATACTTATTTTTGGATGTATTTAAGAATGGTTTTCAGTTATCTAAAATTATAAATTACATTTTTAATATGGTCACTGTCTTGAGAAATAGCCTACATAATACATAATTTGTGTTGGTAATATACATAAAATATTGAGGAGCTCACAAGAATTGTGTATGAATCTCTGAATTTCATTGATCATGTCGCTAGGAATCTACGCGTGTGCCGGGTACTTAGGAAAATCCACTGCAGTGCTGTAGTCTGCATGTACACTTTCATTTTGTTAGCTTGCTTCTTGTACATGCTCGCTGCCGTGACGTTATTATCGCCGGAATAAAGAAACCAGCAAGGAAGCGGTAAACAGACGGGAAACTAGAACTAACGGAACGACAGACGGCGCCAGACAGCGGTGTTAGGCGACACAATGAACACGCAAGCAGCTGAGGAGATAACGGGGGTAGATAAGCGGACTCTTTGAAGTCAGTGTAATTATGTCGCACTTAGTTGTGTAATGGCGGGAAGTCGACGTGAAGTGCAGTTAGACGCAAGCCAAGGTAAGGAGTGTTCTGCAAGAAATTGTTTCGTTTCCTTCTGAATATCCGCCTGGTACTAGCAACAACGGGCAATTCAGTAAGTACTTTACATAAATATTTGAAATAGTTCACAAATAATCATAACAAACGTTCCTAACAGAAAGAAAAGTGTTGTAGTTAGTTCTACATTTCTGAAATATTGCATAAACGATACAAAGTTTCAGTTATTCTTATGGTACATTTTAGCTAGATTACCATGTGCAGGTTCGATGCATTTATTGAATAGTAGTCGCAATTCCGTGCGCTGAGAGATGCAATCCATGGAACCGATGACTTTTTTTAATAATAGTTTTTTATGAGACAAATAATACTCTCCTTACAAAAAAGGCGTAGATAATATGACCACAACTACATTCGAGCACATGTACTTGAACACACCACCAGATGTGATGCTCAAATGTTACGCGGGAAACTAGCTCGTGCCGTACATACTGCGGTTCGTGTCAAAGATTGTGTAAACCAACACGGTTAATATAGACTGTGATACTAGACGGAGATGCTGCATACATCTAAGACTCGGCGCGTTGAACACAGAATTAATATTAGGCGTATATGTACCTACGTTTGTTGTAAACGTTTGAAATGTAACACTGCTATGTTATATTTCGTAACCATTGTAGAATAAATATTGAGCAAAGATTTTTATCGAAGCATTCTGTTTTAAAAAAAATCTGAGGTTCTAAAAAAAATAAGTGTCTAGTTGATATGTATAAGTACGTACTGAAATATTTGATAGTAAAATTCCCTGTCAGTACATGATTCAACAGATGTGAAAATAAACAATTATTGTGACAAGCCTGCAAACTTGAAGATCGGATCACGAGGACTACTGGCTACAGAGCTGACACCACATGGCAAGACATTACTCGGCATTAAAACGTCACACTAAAAACTTAACCGAACATAACCACAGATCATCCACGTAATGGAAAAACATTTGAACTTTCTCCGTTCACTAGGATTAGCAGTCAGGATATGTGCGTGCAGTCCACGGTTACTAACTAACTTTTGGTTACGTGAAAAAAGTATTGGTTTTCAATGTCTATTTACTACCGCGAATTGATCACTTAAGATTTGCGTTAGCCAAAAACTTTAATTAGACCTAAATAACTTTTCATAGTTTTTTACAAGGTATCCCCTTGCAAAGTTTGTAACATACTTTCGTGAACATTCGGTATAAACCGACATTATCTGGTTACATTTAACAACCGCAAAACGATGCTTTTCTAAATCTCTTCCAGATAAGAAAATTAAAAGTCCTTAACTACTGCCTTAAAAAGTGCCGCTTTTTTACTTGGTAAAAACCTGGGTAGGCTTTGTTATACCCGCTTTGAGTCACTGATCGCAGGGAGCAGTTCAAGTAAATAATGGTTAATTCTTATGGTACTCCTTAAATTTGCATATGAATGAGTGGCTGTTAACAGCGTTACAGTGCGTTTCTTGTACAACTGCAATGCAATCTATGTAAACAAAATAAATTATCTTCATACGCTCTACGTACTTAAAACAGGCAATTATTGGCAAATCACGGACTCACCAACCTAGCACTATATGTCCCTAAAATGTTTCATGTTGAAACGATACTTATATAGATTAGACACTGCCAACAACCCTGCAGGAAAATAGGGAGATGATATTGAAACACTTCAAAATTAAAATCTACTTACTCCTCAGAGAAATTTATTCTTAAATGTTCCTAGATGTTAGTGTAGTTTCATGTAAAGTCGCCATTGGTCAAGTTCAATCTCTTGAGACAAGGCGACTATAAGAATTTTTCTCTTTGAAGCAGTTGCTCAACTCATATTGACATACAATAGAAATTATGAAAAATAAGACGGATTGTATCAATGTGCCTTTATTGTTGCTAATACGTAAATGCCGTTCACGTGATTTAAGTTAAAGTGTCATTTCTGTAAGATCAATCCTATAATTAATAAGTCAATTGTATTCCGCCCTTAAGATTCGTAGGACTTGATTCAATATTGCAGCATACATTATGCATACGTGATGGCTGGATAGCCGTTCTTGCTATACCCATTCCAACTGCATGTATTAAGCTCAACACACTGGTCTCGCATTCGAGACGAAGACGTCCGAAGCAGGCAACAATTCACCCCTTCCTAATACCAACGCCAGAACACGCAACATTAATGAAAGTGAGAGAATATCAGAATATCATATTTATAATATAAGTTTCGTTATTATAGGTAATTTTCCAATCATACTAAATAAAATCATGCGTAAATTACACGCGTTAGTAGGCCTACAGTTATATTATTTCAATTCGTTTCTATTTCACTGTAACATTTGTTTTTCGTTGCATAAGTTGTCTGACGGAGGAGGGAAACATCGACAATTTCCGGTTAAGGATTCGTTTTTTCTACCCCAGTTACGAGAGCCTGGGACCCGAGTCTAACTCGGTCTGACCATCCTGATCTCGGTTTTCAGGGGATTTTCCGAAATCAATTGAGGCGAATAATGGGATGGTTTATTTATATAGACCACGCCCACTCAAACTGGTAATTCCGATTATGTGAGCTACTAGTTTCGTATCTAATAATCTCGCTACGTACGATATATTAATAGAGAACCTCGACTGGTGCATAAACGACGGTGTTGCATGTTATTATGTATTCTTCTTTACTTGTAATTGTCCAATTTAATCCCGATATATTTATCTACGGACATATAACGCAATCCAAAATATGCGCTCGTATAATTTTAAAATTACGGCACACCTTACAGCAGCATGGTTTCTGTTTGCTCATAACGGCTAAAAATTACTCCTTGAGACTGTTGTGTTTTTTTAATACCAACGTCGGCAACGTCATTCATAAAGCAGAAACATTGATGCTTTTGTTTGACTTTCGGCCGTATTTTACACAAAGAAAATTTGTAGGGTCACCACTTGAAATCTCATAAAATAAACCGATTACTGCAAAACCACCGCGCGGCTATTTTAATGTTATGTGCATAGACTAAAGTTGGCATAATTCTTGACGCGCCCACCATAGTCTACATTATTGCTCCACTTTTGTTGTTGTCTCCAGCACGTTCAGGTCTGCATCCTACGTACATACCTACCTACCTAACACTTATCTGAGTTCCTTTAATCATATTTTTCTTTTTAATATTCAGGACTGCCATAAGCTTGTATGTAGGTTATGATACTCTCGATACACAGTGTGTTTTGAGTGCAAGCTAAGCAATGGATGTACGAGGTATTCGTAGGTAACCATTAACTTCTCTTATTGCCACAACTGTTACTTAAAGAATTTACCATTTTCATTACAGTTTTCTTAATTTTACTTTAACGTTAGAAATACAATCTAGCAAAGTCTTTAGATAACCCAGCACACAAAAAGTGTAGAAAATTATGAGTTTGAATGATAAACGGCTTGACAGATTTCCTTGAATAACAGCCAAGAACCATCTCGATCACGTCAGCTTTCAAATGAAAAGAAACGCATCAAAATCGGTCCATTTGTTTAGGAGCTACGATGCCACAGACAGACACACAGATACACCTCAGACACGTCAAACTTATAACACCCCTCTTTTTGCGTCGGAGCTTAAAAATGAATTTTCTTCTATGCAGCGAATAAAAACACTACTTACACAGGGGAAATAAGTGGAAAATATTTTATTATTATTACTATTACTATTATAAGTGGAACACAACAATCATTGCTCGTATCTGTAACCACATCACAGTATTTGTCACAATCGCAGTTCACACGAAAATGTCGAACGATACAATAAGTGACTGAGTTGTACGCTTGAGTTCCCACTCTTGTAAGTTGAACTAGATGTTAGGCTACTGCACGGTGTTCGCGAAAGTTCGTCTTTTCATTGTGTACGGCACAAGCACCAGAGCGAAACTTTGCGAACCTCGACTGGTGTTAACGGTGAATGCCAGGTGCTAGGCGTGAAGTTTGCCACGCGAATCACGTGGCCCTGGAATGAAATAGAAATCACGTTGGTGTCCTTTGTCGAGTCTTAGCAAACACCCTGCGACCTGTTGATAATATATCTGCGTTAACAGATAGCACGAGGCGTTCCCGAGAGAATAACAGCATGATTTAGAATAGTAATTTATGTGCAGCGCTGCTGGTGAAGTGAACGTATTTTCTGTAAATTCAGCATTTTAATAAAGCACAGGATTACGTTTTTTTTCTTTGATGCAAAGAAATCTAATTGCAGTCATGCAGTACACAAATGAGTGTAGGCGTTTTGTTAAATAACGCTCAGTTCGCCGGCAAAAATATTTAGATTGATTTTGGTGTGGTTACATATAAAATTTTTCGATACTTAGGATACAAAAAGCTACAAAACTGTAAGGTTTAGTGTAACGAAGTAACTAGGGCGCAAATAAATATAATTCAAAACAATGAAGTAATGCTTCTGTATTGATATTATTGCGTTTAAATAATACTATCTAATATTATACATATCGTTGTATGCTACGTCAGTAAATCTTTCCCCCAGTTTATTGAGTATTTTAGTGTCACGTCAAGCGAGTCGTGGAAGAATCTGTAATAAATAATACTTCTACCGACCTGGTTCATGGTCTTATATGTTTTATTTATTAAGTTGGTGTTTTAGGTGTCCTCTAACAACACAATGCCTTGGTAGAGGTACGCGGGGAGGAGGGACTCGGCCAATACCTGCATTTAGGAATCATACCAGCTTTCGCTTTGAGTGATTTCGGAAAACCCTGAAAAACTGAAATCAGGATGACCGAAGCCGGGGATTGAACATGGTTCCTCCTGAATGCGAGGCGAGTGTTTTGCCACTTCACATTAAGTTTTGACTAAGGAAACGTCTATATTTTAATTCGAATACATTTTAATAAATATCTCCGCGCTACATAAATTATGTAAACGGATACTTTATAGTTAACTTATTTTGTGAAAATTCAAACCTACCCTAACCAATTTTATCGCGCTTCTGTTTGCAATTCCGAGGATGAGAATAAATTTGGAACAATTATATGTTTCACCTCTTGGAGTGTCACTGTATTGATTAAATTTTCGTTATCAAAATGTAACGCAGTAATCAGTCGATTGCCAAATTATTTTCCTTTTTAAAGCAGAAGAGTAATATACACATATGTTGTATACACGGAGTATGTGAAAGAAGAGATTTTGTTTGAGGAAAAAGGAATTGGCATGAGGCAAACGCAAGTACAAGTTGAACTTGAAGGGCGAGTTTGAGGAAAGGAATCGGGGAAGACGTCGGCAAGCAAGTGTGACTGTGGTGAGAGAGCGCGGTTAGGAAACTGAAAACCGTTGAAACCCATCTGGGATTGGCAATTGATTTTGCCGTTTTCAAAGTAAAGGAAAACTCAATGATAATTATTTTAATTGAATGAATTAATCAGCCAAATGAAGGTCGCTGTTGAGACTATTTATGAAAGGATACGTACTTCAGCTCGAGAAAGAAGCTCAATGCCTAGAAATGAGATGATTTACTGCTGGTCACTACAACCAGCAGAAGTGATTCTGTCTGTACTATCTGTTTCAGTGCAAAGTCATCATGGAGGTGTGACTTTAAAAAAAAACTTCAATATGAACATTTAGAATTATAATAACGATGTTCTGTGAGAGCAATTATGTTTGTTTGTGTTTTTATTTGTTTCAAGGAAAATAAATAGTATTTTACGTCACAAGTTACCAGGGTCTGGAAATTTCGTTAGTTAATTCCAGAAGAAGTTATATTCCGAACTCCTGTGCACTGATGCGCATGCGAGTTACGTTCGTCGTTGAGGACTCTCAACCAGTTGATGAAAACTAGAGAGTACACAGGACTGTGGAGTATAAACAACCAGTCGTTGAAGTCGCGAAATTTTTGGGTCTCTAAAATGGGCTTGGAAAAATTTGCTGCCAACTTTACACACATGAACTGAATTATAAGTGAACTTTCGCAATTCAAACCTCCGTTAACTAACTTGGTAAGCATGGCCAACAAAGGCACCTCATTTCTGTTGTAAAAAGTTAAGTTGTAGGTGTTTCCCGCACTTAAGAGGTTGGCTAGAGTCTTACTGTTTACTGGTTTTATTTTACTACGTTCTATCCCCTCCTAGAAATGTAGCTGCCAGATGGATGTCTGTTGTGTGTTCGTTTCAAACGTCATCAGCGAGAAAAAACTGAGACGCATAGACAGACACTGTTATCAGATACATCTAAGCTTACTTTAAGTCAGCACAAACCCCAACAAAACCTTTCTTTTTCGCAAACAATGTCCTCAGGAGCGTACTTAATCCTCTCCTATACATATAACTACATTGTCACGATTATAAAGTCACGTGAGCGGATCAAGAGCTTGCACGCCTGGCACTCCACGTACTGAGAGTTGTGTAAATGTTTGAAGCAAGTTTTAATATCTTATTCTTAAAACTGCTCATCGCCGAAAAAGTTCGTAGTTTATAACTGTTCCAAACACTGACCAACTTTTAAATGTTACATTAATAGTGATTTCCCACAAATAAAATATTTTTTCGATTCCATAGATTTCGAACAATTGCATGTCAACCTGGCGATTTTACTATTTTCGCTACTTACCCAAAGTAAACATCTTTATGTTATTAGTGAAAATATTCATAATGCTACTTTGACATGTGGATGTATAAAAATTATTGAGCAAAAAAAATATTTTATTTGTGGGAGATTACAATTAATTTTACGTGTAAGAGTTGGACAGTGTTTGGTATAAATATAAAATTATGAATATTTAGGTGCAGAGTGCCCTTAAACGAGGCATTGGTACAAAATGACACCGTACCTTCCCCGATCATCAGGTGATAGAACATTACGAAGTGTAAACAAAGTAGATACTGTTATGATGTGCGATCCCATCTAGCAGCAATACGGGCCTATCATCGATGTGGCATGCTTCGAATAAGAACAGCATTACCAGCTAGCCGCCTGTCCAGACCGCTTAACAGTGTGCAGAGCTTCGACAGGTTTTATGGCCCGAAGGCCAATGCTTTCTTGTTCTCCCGCGC
Organism: Medauroidea extradentata; assembly: GCA_003012365.1. NCBI lineage: Eukaryota > Metazoa > Arthropoda > Insecta > Phasmatodea > Phasmatidae > Medauroidea > Medauroidea extradentata. Next base: position 6,039 of record PNEQ01083643.1, on the reverse strand, counting down.
TGCTTCCTCACTAGCAAAAGTATTGCAGCACATAGCATGCCTTTACTTCATTCTTCACCCAGCTTCTTCTTCTTTTTTTTTTTTTTTTTTTTTTTTTTTTGTCATTTAGAAATGCCTCGACTCAAGCAACCTCTAGAGCCCTTACCAGAGACTTTCCTTATGGGTCATCGGAGTTTTCGTCATGTTGCAAGGCATACCAACGATCAAACACTACTTGCTTCCAGCCGATTTTGTTGGCATATTTATTCCAGATCTTGAGAAGAGTTGGATCATTCATTACATTTCCAATGGTTAACTAGAAGCTGTGCTGCCCTAGAACTTCGGAAAGCCATTCTTTGATGTCTTGGGTCTTGAGACGTTCATTGATGACATGCTCAACTGTGTCATCCACTCCACAAGCTTAACACAATGGTGAAGCTTGAAGAGTCCCTTCGTGTAGCTTAGATTTGGGGTTGCCATGTCCAATTTTCCAACTCGGCACTGCAGTGGATAATTTCCACGAATTTCCTCTTCAATCGAACTCGTGCATGAGGAATCAGTCCGAATGTCCATGTTCTTTTTTCAGAGTTTGACCATCGATCTTGCCAAAGGTTCAGAGTGTTTTCCCTCTCTTCCAGTGTATCTTCCTTTGTATGATGTCTTGATCTGGACGCTATAGCTATTCTTCCTCTTTGTTTTATTAGCTAGTCGATAGGTACCGTTCCCGATAAAACTTGTAGGAACTCAGTAGAGACAGTCCTGTATGTCTTTGTAACTGCCAGCAGAGCAGGTCTTCGTGCTTTCATGATTTTTCTTAATATGTGTGTATGACTTGTTCTGTGATATCATACTGAAGCTCCATAAGTCATGAACTAAAAAGGGGAGTGATAAATTCTTTCAAGAGTCTGGAAATGTAACCTCCATGTGGTGCTTTCAATAGCCCTATGTCTTTGTTAGACTATTACAGCCTTTTTACTGATGTAGTCAACATGGCAATGAAAACTAAGTTCACCATCTAGCATGATCCCCAGGTACTTGAACTCCTGTACATAATGTACAAGTTTGTTCAAGAATCTGATATCCGGCATTCGTTTATGGTTGCCTTTTACCATCATTGGTTTTGTCTTGGCGACTGAGAACTGTAATTTTGCGGTTTTTGCCCAGTTGTCAATTAGACATATAGACAATACTACTTGAGAGATTTTGTCTTCCAGGATTCTCCTAGATTGTCCTTGTATCAACACTAATCCATCATCTGCATAATTATGTACGGTTACTCCATCTGGAAACTGTTTTTCCAGGAGAGTCCATCAAATATTGTGTTACAAAAAAATACAGATCCTTGAAGGCATCATTTGGCCAAAATTTTTCCAAAGTTGTGTATTCTGTCCATAACATCTATCAGTGCGGTATCTGTGATGACTCCTTTGTGGAAACCATACTGCTGTGAGTGTAAACTTCCTTCGGCTTGAAAGGCTTGCAGCAGTCTTATTTATTATCATTTTTGAGTAGCTCCTTTTTATTATTTCAGTAGTTATCCCATCGATCACTGGAGATTTCCTATTTTTATTCCGGTAACTACTTGGGTTACCTATTTCAGAGTAAACAATGGAGCATCTGGAAATTGAGGATTTTCTGGCATTACTCTTATCTTTTCCTTGAGAATAATATCCTCATCTTCCTCCGAGTCGTCTGGAAGCAGACTGTCGAGCAGATACTTGGCATTCTTCTCAATGGATAGGGTCTGTCCACTGGACACTTATACTTGATGTTGCTGTTTTTTTCTGCCAATTTATACACCACTCCAAATGGGTCTTCGTTCCCCTTTTCCGACACATAGTCAGCCCAGGCTTGTTTCTTATTGTACTTGATCTTATTAAAGTGTTCTTGTTTGGCTATCTAGTATTCTTGAGCAAGCCTTGTCTACTCCTCTTGCCTGGCTCTCTGAAGTTGTCTTCTCATAATCCTTGTCTTTTTTCTTGCAACTTCAAGAAATTCATTCCACCAGGCCTTCTTAGTTTTGCCAGGGCTAGCTAATTTCAACGTTTTATGGCAGGTGTCTTGTGTAATCTCTTGTATACTCCTTACTTACGCAATGATATCAGGATTATTCATGTCCTTACTTTCTTAGATGAGAGTGCCCAGTAGTACTCTACCAAACTGCGACCAGTTAGCATTTATACGTATACAACGCTTTTGTTTACATACATGTCTGGTGCATTGGCTGTGTTTGTATTCTGACTGATTTAAAAATTATCAGTCTGTGGTCACTGGAATTTTCGTTTGGGACTGACCAGTTTTGTACCCAGTCACTTGTTGCTCTGTTTGTGATGATGACATCCAAGTTTGATTACGTATATTGTGCATGTGATATATATGTGGCAATTTCACGTTCCACATTTTGCACAATCGAGTTGTTTATTAGCACACACTCGTTGACTTCTTCACCTGCTTCATCTGTAATATTGTTGTGCCACAGTTCTGATTTGGAATTTATATCAGCATAGAGAATGATGGGCTTGCCCTTGAAGTACTTCCAGTATAACTTTCCATCTGTCTACACGATCCTTAGTATTATCCATGAACTGGAAGAACGAGGAGACCATCCAACAACTTCTTTATTGTATGCTTACTTGTGGAGCTTCTGCAGATCGAAGTTCATTATTCGAAAATGTGCGTGTGTAGTTAATTTCTGCTTACGAATAGCATTAAAAAAAGTTACACACACTTATACACATTCCATACCTTCAACTAATCTTTAAAGATACTTTCTTCGCGGCTGAAATAGCGAAAAATGAATTATTTCAATTTAGGCATGACAAGTCTTCATACAGAACATTTAAAACGAAATAGGTATAATGCATTCTTGTAAATATATGTACGACATAATATTATAGTGTTGGCAGAAAATGTTTCATTGAGGCGATCTATGTGCGAGAAAACTGCACGCCAGTTCTGAGACTTGCGCCTAGAGGCTAGTGTGAGGTGGCATTCGCAAGCTGTGTCGCCCTTAGCTTCACGCTCTTACAAGGCTTCGAATGTGCAAAATACATCCACCCACAGCCACCCCAACTTTTAACTATTTTCTCGCAAACCGAAAATATGGAAAAGGGTGTGCAGAAGCAAAAAAGACCTGGCGCAAATTATGTAAAAAGATATGAGCAAGTGGAGCACACATTTGTTTTTCGAGTTACGCTATAACAAGATAAAGTCGCATCAGAATATCTGTATAGACGCACTATCGCTGAGAAGACGTTATGATAATGTAAGTGGGTTTTACGTCACGTCGAAAGTGAGGTCATTCGCATTGGTGACGCACAACTAGACACGGTGACGGAAGCTGGCCTTTGTTAAGGAGCCACCACAGGCATTCTGCTGTTATAATTTCGGGAAACTACGGAAACCACAAGTTAAAATATCTGGAGCCGGGAATTGAAATCGGGTCCTCCCGAGTGCAAATCCAACGTGTTACCCTTTATTGTCGAGAAGAATGTGCGCTGGACTAGTGCCTAGAGGCTACGATGAGTCGCGACAAGTGTGCCTGGATCGCCTTTATTGATTCCGCTCTTCTTGGCCGTGCACAAACAAATTACGTCCGCATTGTTGCCCACGTTAAGGGATATGGAAAGGCACGACGTCGAGCAAACAGCTGGAATACTCAGTCGTCGATAAAAACGTAACTACCGTTAAGTGGGTATACTTTGCACCAGCATGGGTAACTTTGCACCACCAAAAATATTTGTTTCTAGGTCGTTTGGTGAAATAAAGACACATCACGGCTGGGTATTTAAAAAATTATAATTTAATACCATCGAATACAATCACTTGTCTTTCAACTGTCAGCATAGAAAATATATTTTTTGGTGGTGCAAAGTTACACATGCTGGTGCAAAGTATACCCAGTTTACGGTACTCATCATAGTCCCCAGATGTTACAATTATTTTCAATAAAAAACGCGAGTATTTTTTAAATTCGGTTATCATAGAGGCCTGTATATTATCACATTAAAAACCATACAAATTAAATTTCTCCATTTTTATGGATTTTATGGATTTTGTGGCTTCCAACCCTTATTTCTCTAAAACAGTTTTTAATTTTTTACTTTAAAGCAAAGTGTACTACCGTCCAGTGTTGTATAAACAGACGTCCGCTAATAAAGTATCTACTCAGCAAAAATGTCTCATAGAGTTGTGAAGAGTGGTTAAGATTTTATTGACGATTAAGTACTCCTGTCGGTTGCTGGACGTCTTTCCTTTCCATGCCCCTTAACAGCAGTATATTTGTATACCGGGCGTGGTGGAACGGTGGCTAAAACACTCGTTTTGAGGTTATGTACACTTGTGTTGATGCGCCTCTAAACAATATAACTTAAAACATATTAGGGTAGTGCAAATGAGTAATGTAAGGAACAACATAGGTAAACTATAAAATTGCTACGATAAAGTCATAATTTTATATTTATATGAAATAGTATATGTTTTGTAGACGATACTTGTGAGTGTAGTTTCCTCTTACGAAACAATTTTAGCTGGCGGCCGTAGCTTTCTCATAACGGTGCGTCAAAGTCAAAATTTGCGTGTTCTGCCGCCATGCAAATAGTGAAAACAAGTTGGCATATGTACGTGAAACAGTTCACAGTGAAATAACATTCTATGGGCTACGTCATAAAACATTTGAAAAAAAAATCCCGCGAACAGTTTCTGTATTTTAAAAGAATTGCTGAATTTGCAACCTTTTTTGTGTTCTTTTGCGATTTTTAAAATTCAAAATATTTCGTTGTGGTTTTTTTTAATGTTTTATTTTATAGCTCATGGGGTACAAGTTCACAGTGAATAATTTTGTTTAAGTAGGTCAGTTGGTTTTCACTATTTGCATGGCAGCGTAACAAGGAAATTTTGACTTTGACACTTCGTTATGAGAAAACCATGAGAGGTAAAATAGTTTTGTAATAGTGATATGTACTCACAAGAATCGTCTACAAGACAAACAATATTTCATAAAAATGTAAAATTATGATTTCATCGCACTTGAACACTCTTAAAGTATCATATTGAACCACCTGAAGCGAAATAACTGTACACCAGTTTGATACTTTAGTGTTCCACGTGTACAGACGATGTAGTTCTCGTCGAACGTGCTAGTATAAACTTTTTTTTTCTGCTGCATTGTTTTTCATGCTTCAGTCGCGGGAAATTCCAGCCGGTATATGGGCTACTTTTCTTAAGTTGTCCGCCTGTCCAGCCCGCCGAGTGGTGTGCAGAGCTTATTATTCGAAAACTTCTCGTCGCACATGAGTGATATATTCTCAGGATTATCATTTAAAGACCGATACACGTGTGTATAACCCATTTCAAGTTCACTACTACTCAACAAATCATACTTTCTTGCGGCCGAAAATGTCGAAAATGGATGTCTTTGCAGACCATTTTAGGAACAATAATCGTAGCGCAGAAATGTTTAAAAAGTATAGAAGTGCACAGCACACCTTTACCTTCAATATTAAGTCATATAATTATGGGGCCACCACAGAATGTCTCTTAGGGCCGGTTTTACCACCTTCGGCTAAACTTCAAGTCAGTCTTAGCTGGAGGTTAAATCGAAAATTTAGTTTTGCCACCTCTGGCTAACGTGTGACTGACACTTTAACCTGTGGCTATCTTAACAGGCAGATGAAGCAGTGGTTATGTAGTTGGCTGGAGGTTAAATACGTACGTCACAGTTTCGTTCAAGTGAAGTAGCGAGTGATGGCGGTCTATAGTGTTATTGAAGTCGTTAGATTTATATGTTATACGGACTTACAGTTTGTGAAAATGGCAGGTGGAAGCATTGTAAAACTGTTTACTGTAGTGGAATTCTTCGGCACCGAAAGAAAACTGATTTAAAAGGGTGAAAACGCCTCGCGTCGAGCCGTGTACGATTCATGGTACACAGCCCTAAAAACGTTGTGTTTGATGACCTGTTGATGCAAATATAAAGGATAAATCGCATGCAGTTGAGGTATGAAAACTGTTAAATTGTTTCAGTACATGTATGAGTGTATAATGTCGTAAGCCTACATT